>CAJQZJ010033103.1:853563-881074 GCA_907164525.1 Lophiomys imhausi | reverse complement strand
TTTAGTTTCTTGAGTTCTTTGTAGATTTTAGATAATAGCCCTCTATCAGATGTGGGGTTGGTGAAGATTTTCTCCCAGTCTGTTGGTTGCCCTTTTGTTCGAATGACAGTGTCCTTTGCTTTACAGAAGCTTTTCAGTTTCATGAGGTCCCATTTATTGATTGTTGATCTCAGGTCCTGAGCTGTTGGTGTTCTGTTCAGGAAGTTGTCACCTGTGCCAATGAGTTCGAGGGTTTCTCCTACTTTTTCTTCTAGTATCTTTAGTGTGGCTGACCTTATGTTAAGGTCTTTGATCCATTTGGAATTAAGTTTGTACAAGGTGATAGGTGTGGGTCTAATTTCATTCTTTTGCAAGTTGACATCCAGTTGGACCAGCACCATTTGTTGAAGATGCTGTCCTTCTTCCATTGTGCGTTTTTGGCTTCTTTTCAAAGATTAGTTGGCCATAGGTGTGTGGATCCATGTTTGGGTCTTCAATTCGATTCCATTGATCCACTGGTCTGTTTCTATACCAGTACCATGCTGTTTTTATTTCTTTTGCTATGTAGTACAGCCTGAAATCTGGGATGGTGATACCTCCAGATGTTTTTTCATTGGACAGTATTGATTTAGCTATTCTGGGCTTTTTGTTGTTCCATATGAAGTTGAGGATAGCTTTTTCCAGGTCTATAAAGAATTGTGTTGGTATTTTGATAGGAATTGCATTAAATCTATATATTGCTTTTGGTAGGATAGCCATTTTTATTATGTTGATCTTACCTATCCATGAGCATGGGAGATCTTTCCATCTTCTAAAGGCCTCTTCCATTTCTTTCTTCAGGGGCTTGAAGTTCTTGTTATATAGGTCCTTTACATGCTTGGTTAGAGTTACCCCCAGGTATTTTATGTTGTTTGTGGCTATTGTGAAGGGGGTTGTTTCCCTTATTTCTTTCTCGGTATATTTGTTTGTTGTATAAAGAAGGGCTTCTGATTTTTTTGAGTTAATTTTGTATCCAGCCACCTTGCTGAAGTTGTTTATCAGCTGTAAGAGTTCTTTGGTGGAGTTTTTGGGGTCGCTTATGTATACTAACATATCATCTGCGAATAGGGATAATTTGACTTCTTCATTTCCAATTTTTATCCCTTTGATCTCCTTTAGTTGTCTTATTGCTCTAGCAAGGATTTCAAGTACTATATTGAAGAGATATGGTGAAAGTGGACATCCTTGTCTTGTCCTTGAGTTTAGAGGAAATGCTTCAAGCTTCTCTCCATTTAATTTGATGTTTGCTACTGGCTTGCTGTATATTGCATTTATT
Organism: Lophiomys imhausi; assembly: GCA_907164525.1. Taxonomy (NCBI): domain Eukaryota; kingdom Metazoa; phylum Chordata; class Mammalia; order Rodentia; family Muridae; genus Lophiomys; species Lophiomys imhausi. The sequence goes on along the minus strand of CAJQZJ010033103.1, from coordinate 879,780 downwards.
ATTTCTACGTATGGTCCTTGTATGCCCGTTCTCTCCAAAACTTTTAGCATGAAGGGGTGTTGGATTTTGTCAAATGCTTTTTCTGCATCTAGCGAGATTATCATGTGGTTTTTTTCTTTCATCTTGTTTATATGGTGAATTACATTGATAGACTTTTGTATATTGAACCATCCCTGCATTCCAGGGATGAAGCCTACTTGATCATGGTGTATGATACTTTTGATGTGTTCTTGAATTCGGTTTGCTAGTATTTTATTAAGTATTTTTGCATCTATGTTCATGAGGGAGATTGGTCTGAATTTCTCTTTCTTTGTTGGGTCTTCGTGTGGTTTAGGAATCAGAATGACAATGGCCTCATAGAATGAGTTTGGCAGTGATCTTTCTGTTTCTATGTGGTGGAAGAGTTTGAAAAGTAATGGTGTTAGTTCCTCTTTGAAGGTCTGGTAGAAATCTGTGCTAAAGCCATCTGGCCCTGGGCTTTTTTTGGTTGGGAGATTATTAATGACTGTTTCTATTTCCTTAGGTGTTATTGGGCTGTTTAAGCTGTTAATCTGATTTTGATTTAGTTTTGGTAGGTGGAATTTATCGAGGAAATTGTCCATTTCGCTTAGGTTTTCAAATTTAGTGGAATATAGATTTTTAAAATAATGCCCGAATAATTTCTGGATCTCCTCAATATCTGTTGTTATTTCTCATTTCTGATTTTGTTGATTTGTGTTCTTTCCCTTTGCCTTTTAGTTAATTTGGCTAGGGGTCTGTCTATTTTGTTGATTTTCTCAAAGAACCAACTCTTGGTTTCATTGATTCTTTGTATAGTTCTTTTTGATTCTAAGTTGTTGATTTCAGCTCTAAGCTTGATGATTTCCTGTCTTCTGCTCTTCTTGGGAGTGTTTGTTTCTTTTTTTTTTGATTTGGTTGATTTGTGTTTTTTCCCTTTGCCTTTTAGTTAATTTGGCTAGGGGTCTGTGTATTTTGTTGATTTTCTCAAAGAACCAACTCTTGGTTTCATTGATTCTTTTATAGTTCTTTTTGATTCTAAGTTGTTGATTTCAGCTCTAAGCTTGATGATTTCCTGTCTTTTGCTCTTCTTGGGAGTGTTTGTTTCTTTTTTTTTCCAATTCACCCAGCTTAGCTGTTAGTTCACTAATATGAGCTGTCACAATTTTCTTTTTGAAAGCACTTAGTGCTATGAACTTTCCTCGTAGCACAGCTTTCAATGAATCCCATAGGTTTGGGTATGTTGTGTCTTCATTGTTGTTGGATTTTAAGAAGTCTTTGATTTCCTTCTTTATTTCTTCCCTGACCCAGTGGTCATCCAGTAAGGAGCTGTTCAATTTCCATGTGTGTGTAGGCTTTCTGTTGATTCTTTTGCTGTTGAAGACCAGCTTTATTCCGTGGTGGTCTGATAAGATACAAGGTGTTATTTCAATTTTCTTGTATCTATTGAGACTATTCTTGTGACCAATTATGTGGTCGATTTTGGAGAAAGTTCCGTGGGGTGCTGAGAAAAAGGTGTATTCCTTTGTGTTTGGGTGAAACATTCTGTAGATATCTGTTAGGTCCATTTGTTTCATGATCTCTGTTAGCCTCAATATTTCTCTGTTTATCTTCTGTCTTGATGATCTGTCCATTGTTGTGAGTGGGGTGTTGAAGTCTCCCACTACTAATGTGTTGTGATCGACGTGCGCTTTAAGTTTTAGAAGTGTTTCTTTTACGAAAGTAGGTGCCTTTGTATTTGGGGCATAGATGTTCAGTATTGAAATTTCCTCTTGATGAATATTCCCTTTAATGAGTATATAGTGCCCTTCTTTGTCTTTCCTCATTAACTTCAGTTGGAAGTCTGTTTTGTTTGGTATTAGGATGGCTACTCCAGCTTGCTTCCTGGGTCCATTTGCTTGGAAAACCTTTTCCCAGCCCTTTACTCTGAGGCAGTGTCTATCTTTCGTAGTTAGATGTGTCTCTTGTATACAGCATAAGGAAGGGTCTTGCTTGTGGATCCACTCTGTAAACCTATGTCTTTTTATTGGGGAGTTGAGTCCATTGATGTTGATGGATATTAGTGACCTGGGGTTGTTATTTCCCATTAGTTTGTTATAGGTGGTGGTCCTGTGCCTCTTTTGGTTTAGTTGCTGAGGGGTTTTCTATTCCCTTTGTTTTCTTGGGTGGAGTTTTCTTCTCTGGGTTGGGATTTTCCTTCTAGGATTTTCTGTAGGGCTGGGTTTGTGGGTAGATATTGTTTAAATTTGATTTTGTCATGGAATATCTTGTTTTCTCCATCTATGTTGATAGAGAGTTTTGCTGGGTAAAGTAGTCTGGCTGGGCACCTATGATCTCTCAGGACTTGTAGTATATCTGACCAGTCCCTTCTAGCTTTTAAAGTTTCTGAGGAGAAGTCAGGTGTAATTCTGATGGGTCTGCCATTGTATGTGACTTGACCTTTTTCTCTTACAGCTTTTAATATTCTTTCTTTGTTCTGTACATTTGCTGTTTCAATTATTATGTGGCGAGAGGAGTTTCTTTTCTGGTCTAATCTGTTTGGTGTTCTGTAAGCCTCTTGGATTTTTATTGGCATCTCTTTTTTCAGGTTTGGGAAGTTTTCCTCTATGATTTTGTTGAAGATATTTCCTGGACCTTGGAGTCGGGAGTCCTCTCTTTCCTCTATACCGATAATTCTTAGGTTCCGTCTTTTCATTGAGTCCTTGATTTCTTGGATGTTGTGGGTGAGAGATTTTTTAGCCTTCTCATTTTCTTTGGATGTTGTACTGATTTCTTCCATGCCTGAGATCCTGTCTTCCATCTCTTGCATCCTATTGTTGATACTCACATCCGTAGTTCCTGTTCTCTTCCCTTGGTTCTCCACTTCCTCTTTTAACTCTGACTGTGTTTTCTTTATTGTTTCTATTTCTATTTTCATGTCTTGTATGGTTTTGTTCGTTTTGTACATTTCCTTCTCCAGCTTGCTTGTTTTTGTATGAAAATCTTTCATGGCTTTTTCCTTTTCCTGTTCAAGCTCTGTCACCTTGGCTTGGAGCTCTTTAATGGTGTTGTTCCTTGTTTTGATTTGTAGAATTGTGGCTTCTTTGAATTCCTTCATAGATTTAAGTTTTTCTTGCAGGGACTCTATCACTTTCCATAATGCAGAATTGTCAACATTTTCATGTGTTTCTGTTGGTGTGTGGTCATCCGAATTGGATGAGCTAGGATGATTCTGCTTTGTTGGAATCATAATTCCTTGATTTCTATTTTTTTTTTTGACCTTTCACCATTGGATGCATTTAGCTGTCTGTTTTCTGTGCTTGGAACCACAGTGGATGATTTGGTGCAGGGGACGAGATACTTGGCAATCTGTCGTTGCTTACAGGGGGATTTCAAGGTCACTATGGTTTTAATTGCCTGAGGCACTGTGAGCTGGTGCAGCCTATTCCCAGGTTGTGAGTAATGGACCAGGATTGTTTCACTGCTCCCAATTCAGACTTCCCTATGTTGCACTCTGAGTTATCAGCCTGTAATGGTTCTGATAGTATGGGCCTGTTTGCCCAGGCACAGATTCTGTGTGCTTTGTTTGTCATCACGGAGCCTGACTGGGTCTGGCTCCACACCTAATATGTCTGGATTTTCCAGGATACAGCTATGGTCCCGATTTTTGGTTTCTCTCTAGGCTTCTCGCCACAGGGCTGGACTCTGTGCCTGATTCCCTTCCTGTCTGCGCCGCCTCGGGTCCCGTGGGTACCCCAAGCCCCGGATCCTCTGGCTACCTGAGTGGACCTCTCATCCCAGCAGCTCAGTGATGGGTGCACGGATCTCTGGCCCCACCCATGCCTGTCTCTCTCCCCAGATGACCTGCTGTGGGTTCGCGGGGATTTGGCCCTGCCAGCCATGCTCCCTCCCAGCTGCGCTACCGTGAGTGTGCTGGATTCGGCCCCTCCCGCCTGCCTTTGTGTTCCCAGCTTCCCGCTCTCTTGGAACCTCCCGCCCTCCGCTTCACGAGTGGCTGCGGACCACCCGCTGAGCCCCCTGTTTGTTCCTTGCTAAGCCTTCCACTATCTAGCAAAGTTTTTTAAGTGGGTATAAGTTCAACCTGATGTGTGGGGAGCCCAATAGGCCAGCGATCTATGGCCAAGTGGGCCCTGATTCTGCCTGCTGTAAGTTGGGATCGATCTTACCAGGCGCCTCTCCAAATGGGAGTTCCCGAATCCCGGGTTTAGTGGCTGTGAGAGATGGGGAGAGCCTTGCCCTGGGAATTTTAACAGTCCCTTGGGAGCTGTGAGTATTCCCAGCGGGTGGGGGTCTAGCCCCTCCGGTTTTTGCACAGTGCCCAATAACTCTGTGTTTTTTATGGCTCTTTTTTCCCCGCGTTCACAATGCGTCAGTGTAGGTCGCCACCATCTTGGCCCGCCCTCTAAAATATACTTACACACTGATTATTTTCAACAATTTGGGTAAGATACTGATCAAATACAATCTATTCAAGCACTACTATTGTTTTCCTAAGCAGAGAAACAATGACAATATCTTAATACCAATACTCAGAAATTACTTTTTACTGCTCACTACTGCACTTGAGGCAGATTCTAAAAGGCAAGAGCTTACAGAACTATAAACTGTCAACAACTCTGGGATGATTCTCCAGTAATCATAGTGCTACTAAATAAATGAGTGTTGAAAAGTGGAATATGAAGTTAAAATAAGTGTTTTTTTTTTTTCAAGAATCACATACATTTTAAACTACTGATGTTTTTCTTATGATGATAAAAAAGTTGTAACCCATCTTTACTACTGTTAACATTGTGAACAGTAGTATTTTAGACTGGGACTTAAATCTACCATTTAGTAATGTGTGATGTCCTCTTCATAGGGATAGTGGACAGCATCAGGAACTCTTACCAAGGACCTTCTATTTCCTTACTAAGTTTTTTTGTTATTGTATAAATGATAGGATTAATATCTCCTTTGAAATAATGAGCACCACTTTAAACGCACCCTAAATTTTATGTTTTGTGACATATATCTCATAAATATCAGTATTCACACTTTGAAACACAAAAAAATCTAATTTTTTTTTTCTATTCTGTCATTCCTTTCTGATATCTGCATTTATCACAGTTCTTCAAAGGAGCAGAGATAACTAGATATAAAGTTAAGGGTTTTTGTTTTAAGTGCTCCATTAGTGGTACAAGCCTGGTAGCTATAATTTCTAAAGTCATGTTTAGTTGTATTAGAATCTACTATATTGGTATAATGATTAGAGTGCTTTCTTTGAACTTTCTATTTACCAACTAATGACTACAAAGTAGAGTATCTTGAGTATGCAACTTTCATAAAGTGGTGTGGTTTTATTTACCCAATTATACTATAGACTCGGAACCTTAAAATTGGATTTCAATGATTCTAGTAAATCACTGTATGTGCTGGGAATAGTGATAATGCAAATTGAAGTGTACTGCTCATCTCCTTAAGACTAGAGAAAGAACTGTGAAGCAGTCTACAAAGACAGTATTTGATCTTTGGTAGGTTTCACCTCTAAGGACATGAATATACCACTTACCTTGGGTTTGGTAAAACAATATGGCCTTGTGTGTGTGTGTGTGTGTGTGTGTGTGTGTAATTTTTTAAAATTAATCTGTCAAGAATTTTTACATGTAGTCATTTAAATTCAGTTCTTAAAAGAGTTAAGAATTAACCTTGAGAAGCAGGAATATAGCTAGCAAGGTATAATGTACAATGATGAATTTAAGAATCTCTATAAGATCATTTGCTACACTGATGCATAAAGAAAATGAAAATTTTAGACACAAGTGTTGAGTTGCAAATTTCAACAACTTGCTGTTTTAACTTTACTTTCAGTTTTAATTTATTTTCTATATTCTATTAATAAAAGATGATGAGTATCAACATTTTCCCAAATAATATACTATGGATAAGGTTTTATTTCGATTACTCTTAGGAAAACAAGAGGGCAGTATTATCAAGAGAGTGATTATGAATAATCAAATAAATGTTTTAGCAGCAACCTTGTTTTGCCAGTATGTATTTATAATATTTTGTTAAGAAACAGGCAGCTATCTGAGACCACCTGTGAGGAACTCCTCCCACCTCCTTGACTGCTGGGTTGCACTGTCAGACCCCACAGCTGTGTGGACACCCCTCCTCTCTGCACCCAATCTCCTGGGTGCCTGTAACCCCTTTCCCAGGCAGCCATCTCTGCCTGCAACTCCAGACCCAGGCGGCCTTCAGGAACCATCAGTCAAATCTTCTGTGTACTGTTTCTGCCTATAAGCCCAGACACATGTGGCCATCTGGGACAACCATCACTAGGGCAAATCCTACAGCCTTGCAGACTGCCCCCTGTACTGGGCACTCCATCTCCCATGTGCCATATCTGCCTTCAACCCCAGACCCAGGCAGTCATCTGGGAAAACCAGACCCAGGTGGCTATCAGGGACCACCAGATCCAGCCTGCCATCAGAAATCACTAGGGATTAGAGCTACCACCCAGAAAAAAATCAGAGGCCTGCTGTCTTCCTGGCCTATGAGTTCTATGTGCAGTCTCAGAGATCTACCAACATCAGGACCAGTCAGGTGGCTCAAAGATAGTGTAGGAACACAAGCAAAAATACCCAGGGCTATATGGGACCATTAGAACCCAGATATCCTACTCCAACAAGCCCTAGGTATTCTAACACATCTGAAGTGCAAGAAAATGACATTAAATCTGATATTATGGTGATGATAGAGACCGAAAAAGAGGAAATGAATAAATCTCTAAGAGAAATGCAGAAAAATAAAAACAGAGGAAAGAAATGTATTAATCCCTTCAAGAAATAAAGGGAAAAACAGGAGAAATATGTCCAAGATCTAAAAATGGAAATGGAAACAATAAAGAAAACACAAACTGAGGCAATCCTGGAGATGTAAGACCTGATACAGAGAACAGGAACTACAGACACAAGCATCACCAACAGAATACAAGAGATGGAAGACAGAATCTCAGATCTAGAAGAAACAAGTGAAGAAACTGATACATTGGTCAAAGAAAATATTAAATCTAAAAAGTTCCTGATACAAAACATTCAAGAAATCTGGGACACCATGAAAAGACCAAATCTAAGAATAATAGGAGTAGAAGAATGAGAAGACTCCCAACTTCAGGCCCAGAAAATATTTTCAACAAGATCATAGGAGAAAACTTCCCCAACCTAAAGAGATCCACACAAACATACAAGAAGCTTACAGAACATTAAATAGATTGGATCAAAAAAAGTAGTTCCTCCTGCCACATAATAATCAAAACACTGAAGGTACAGAACAAGGAAAGAATATTAAAAGCTGCAGGGGAAAAGACCAAGTAACATATAAAGCCAAAATTATCAGAATTACACCTGACTTCTCAACAGAGACTCTTAAAGCCAGAAGGGCCTGGCCAGATATCTTTCAGATCCTATGAGACCCCAGATGTTAGCCCAAAATAATATATGCAGCCAAACTTTCAATCACCATAGATGGAGAAAACAAGATATTCCACAACAAAAGCAAATTTAAACAATAACTGTCTACAAACACAGCCCTACAAAAGGTGGTAGAAGGAAAATTCCAATCTAAGGAGGATAACTACACCCAGGAAAACACAGGGAATATATAATCCCCAGTCACCAAAAAGAAGGTAAACATGCATGCACACATTCTAACACCACTAACATCAAAATAACATAAATTAGCAATTATTGTTCACTAATATCTCTCAACATCAAGAGATTCAATTTCCCAATAAAAAGACACGAGCTAACAGAATGGATTCAAAAACAGGATCCATCATTCTTCCACATACAAGAACACACCTCAGGAACAAAGATAGACATTATCTCAAGGTAAAGGACTGAAAAAAAGTTTTCCAAACAAATGGATCAAAGAAATGAAGAGGAGTTTGTTGGGGTAGTGTTAAGCATTCTAAATGTTAATTAATTGGTCCTGCTTGCTGTCTGTTACTTACATTGACTCTGATTGGTTAAATAAAATGCCGAGGCCTGAGATTGGGCAAAGACAGAGAAAGGTGGGACTTCCTGGGATTAGAACAGGAAGCCTGCACTTTAGACAGAGGATTCAAGCATTCCAGCCAGCAGCAGGAAGAAGAAGGCATTCCAGTCAGGAGCAGCAGGAAGGAGGCACACACCATGGGTTAGAGAAAAGAACCTCATTCCACATGGCCAGGAACATCGGCATATCGTGGAGAATGGCAGTCGAAGGGGATATATGTATATATGGGGTCATATTTGGGTAACAGAATTATGAGCTACCTTAGATGGGCTAGGATTGCACAATTCAGGCCAAGGCTTGTTAAAATCCACATGGTGTCTGTGTGTGCTCATTTATAATGGCGGAATAAGGATTAAAGGGTGCCGAACAAATTAACAATAATCTAAATACTGGTTAAATAACTTAATTAGCCATAATTCTTTTTACAGGAGTTGTCATTCTTGTGTCTAATAAAATAGACTTTCAACTAAAACTAATGAAAAAAGATGGGGAAAGATACTTCATAATTTTTAAAGAAAAAATGCACCATAATTACATCTCAATCCTAAACATTTATGCCCCAAATGCAAGAGAACCCTCATCTAGTATAAATGGAAAGAGATTCTGAGACCCACAGCGAAACATGCAAAAAATCAGTCAGTTTTGAGGAAGAGTCAGTGGAATGTTTGAGGGAGCTGGAGAGATCATGGAGACCTCATATCCAATTAACTGGGATACAAATGGGCTCATAGAGATTGAACCAAAAACCAAAGAATATGCATGGGCCAGCCCTAAGCACACTACACATATGAAGCAGATGGACTGCTTGGTACTCAAGTGGATCCCCTAACAGTTGAAACAGGGACTATCTCTGACTTGGACAAGGATGTATTCCTGTAGATCCTATTTTCTTAGCAGAACTGCCTTGACTTGCCTCAGTGGAAAGGGAGGCAATCAGACATGATACAATTTGATATACCAATATTGGTTGGTATTGGGTTGAGGGGGGCTGTATAGGGAAGAGGGTGGGAAGGTGGGTCAGGGAGGAGGAAGGAGAATGGCTATTGGCGTGTATAATGAACCAATTAATAAAAATAATATTTTTTAATATCTCATACAAAATAGATTAGAAATATTTCATATGGAGTAAGAAGTTACATTAATTTTATATACATGTGTACAGCTTCACAATTTATATTAAGTTTAAATCACATTATTGAACAAGACCAGTATAACTATCTCAATAGCATAATGTAAATCTGATTAAGAAATATACATTTTGATGTAAAAATTTAAGAGTTCTGGCTTACTTTTGTAGAATGGACTATTAAGTTGTAACATGCAGATAAACTTTATTTGTTTATGCAACATGGTTATGAAATATTGCTAAGGAGAAGCTAACTCTGAGTATTTCCTACAAGTCATAGATATGTCATTGCAAGCCTTATATAAGAGCATAGTCTCAAATTAGCATTCATTTCTTACTAATCAAGGACTTGTGCAAGTCTGTTAAAATTTCTAAGTGTCAGGGTTTTATTATGGACTATGGTTAATACTCCAGTTTATTATTTTTATTTTAGTGATTGGCATAAGTTACACATTTGGTAACTTAGTATTAACAGCATAAAGGGGAGAAGAAGCAAATACATAGTTTAATGACATAAATTAAAAATGGTCTTTGTTTTCTTACAGTTAAACTATCATCCTACTCTTCATAGGATATGTTAATCTGAAGTAAAATGAAGATGATAAGTATTTTGAAGAATAATTTTGGAGAACAAGCACATGAGATGTTATTTTGAAATTTTTAAATAGACAAGGACATGTCAGTTTATTTTTTAAAAATTCTTTAAACATTTTACACAAGTTTTCAATTTTGCTAGCACTTCTGTGAAATACTCTATTAAAATTATAAATTATGATGCATTCAGTGAGAACAGTGAGCTTATGAATCATTCAGTCACATGACATACACGATACCAGATTTTCCATACCTAGGCAATAGCATAATAAAATTTTTGACATTTTAGATAATGTGAAACAGTTGTTGCAGATCTACTTTTTACTGTCTTTAAACTCACAACGTCTGACAAAAAAACACCTCTTTTACTTGGTAATTTTGTTCCCTTAACATGATTTTTTTTTGTTTGTTTATCGAATGTTCATTTGTTTTCCATAATAACTGTGATAATTGAAATCCCCATGAATGGTGTGCATGATGTCACTTTCTATGCCTTCTTGGTAACTGTTATTACATTTTATCTTTAGTGTAAAAAGGATCTCATTTAATAGGCATGAGGACATACATCTTTGAGGTGTTAATTTGCATTTTCTAGGTGATTAGTAAATTAGAAATAGCTTTCATCAATCTTTTGGTCATTGGTACATCTTTTACCCAATGAATAAAGATTAGTTACAATACATCATATATGTGTAGAAATAATTCATTATTAAATATTCTCAGGCCTCATAATTTATTCAACCAATCAGAGACAATGACTAGAAAACAAAGTAACATTACCCCATCACATATATTTCAAAATTATTAAACAAATTAAATTTAAGAATTGTAAACATAAAAGTAGAAACATGTAGATGAGGGAGGGGGATGTGATCAGGTTGTAAGTAACTAAATGGATAAATTATTAAAGAAATAGAAACATATTGGTGATAAGTATGTTAATTAACTTTAAGCTGCAATTCTACAATGAATTTCTAAAAAAAAATCTTTAGAGCACATTCCATGAGTATAATTATATTAAAACTATTTGTGCACTCAATGTGAATCAATAATGTGTTTTAAATGTATGTTTATGCTGGAAAAATGGCTCTGCAAGTGAATCTACCTATTTCCAAGCATGATACCTTAGTTCAATCACATGTAACTCCCTGGATGGTTCAGAAAAAGAAATGAGGCTCCGTAGTATGCTTCTGGCTGCCACACACATGCTTTACAAACACATACACTCTCAATAAACTAATAAAATATAAATAAAAAGTAAAAGTGATTAAAACTATCCGAGAGAAATAATTTTGTTAGTTCTAAAATTTCAACTAAACCTTGTCTGCTGTTTACCTGAGCACACATGTAATTTGATTTTGGTTCTTAATTATTATTTATTGTCTCTTACATTAGTATTCATCTAAAGAAAATAAAATTTGAAATAGAGATAAAACTCTTAAATATATACATAAAAAACTTTAGGATACATGTACATATTTTACATAGTACAGAAGAATGTCTTTCATTTGTGTTAAATATGTTGATATCTGCTTTACTACCATTAGCATGTTAATGCCATTAAAGGGAAATAAGTTTTAGTAACTGTAAAAACATTGTTGAAATGCATGCCCTTTCTTTTTATTTTCTTTTTCTTTAATTTATTTGTTTTCTCACTATACATCCAGATCACAACTCCCTCCCTCTTCTACTCCCAATCTTTCCTTCTGACCTTCTGACCCCATTCTCTCCTGATAATCTCAGAGAAGGTCCCCCTCACCAACCAACCCCAGAACTTCATGTTGCATCAGAATTAACTACATTCTCTTTCACTAAAGCCAGATAATGCAGCACAGCTGGGGGAAAGTTATCCAACTGTAGGCAACAGAATCCATGTCATGGAAAGACCCCATCTCCAATCGGTAGGGGGCCCAAATAAAAACCATGCTGCCCCTCAGCTCCATAAGTATAGGGAACCAGGGTCCACTGCATGCATGCTCTTTGACTGGTGATCCAATATCCATGAGCCCCAATGGGCTTAGGTTAGATGCCCTTGTGGTTTTTCTTGTGTAGTTCATGTCCATTTCTGATACCTCTATCCTTTCCCTAACTCTTCCACAAGATTCACAGTTCTCCATCCAATTTTTACCTATTTCAGTATATTGTTAGATGGAGCCTCTCAGAAGAGAGTTATGCAATACTCCTGTGTAGAAAAAAATTAGTTAAAATTCGTTGGTTTGGGTGCCATTTGTAGAAATAAATATTTAAATTGTTTAATCAGTATTTAGGTTATATCTAATTGGTTCGGCAGCTAATCCTTAACCATATATTGCAAATAAGCCACACAGATGCCATGTGGATTCTAACAAGCCTTGACCTGAATTGTGCAATCCTAGCTCATCTAAGCTAGCTCTTAATTCTATTACCCAAATATGACCCCATATATACATACGTCCCCTTGGACTTCCATTCTCCATGCTATGCTGATGTTTCTGGCCATGTGGAATGAGGTTCTTTCTTCTAGCTCATGGTGTGTGTCTTCTTCTTCCTCCTGCTGCTGGCTGGAATGAATGAATCCTCTGTCTAAAGTGTAGGCTTCCTGTTCTAACCTCAGGAAGTCCCACCTTTCCCTGTCTTTGCCCAATCTCAGGCCTCAGCATTTATTTAACCAATCAGAGTCAATGTAAGTAACAGACAGCAAACAGCACCAATTAACATTTAGAATGCTTAACACTACCCCATCACTCCTGTCTCCAAGCATATCAGAGTATCATTAATAGGGTTAGGGGTTGGATCTCTTTCATGGGGTAATCTCAAGTTGTACCATCCATTGATTGGCTGGTACACTCTCTGCTCCATTTTTGTCACTGCACATCTTACAGGCAGGATATATTTTGGGTCAACGTTTTTGTGGCTGGATTGGTGTCCCCCTCCTTTCACTGGCAGTCATGCCTGCCATTAGCATGTGGCCTCTTCAGTGCCAGGATTTTCAGCTAGAGTCACCCCTATATACTTCAGGAGCACACCCATCTCATGTCTCCAGTTTGTTCCAGCGAACCTGCATCAGTTTTCCTTCTGTCTCCCAGCCATACCACCACCCATTCCCAGCTTTTCCCCACCTGATTCCCACCATCTTTCCCCTCCCCACCCTTCTCCCACCCAGTATTCTCATATGCATATTTAGTACTTCAGGTTACATCTCCATCACAATGCCATCTTTCCACCCCTCCCAGTCCCACTCTCCCACCCTCTACCCCTATCCCTTCCATCCCACTCCTCTGGAGTGGAGTGTCCCTACATAACAGTCCCCAGCCCCAGTTCAGTGGTCATATGAGGGCCAAGAGCCTCCTCATACACTGGGGGCCTACAAGGCAGCACCACTAGGGAAAAGTGTCTCATTGATAGAAAACAAAATCTGTGTTCCGGTTCCCTTTGGTGAATTGGCTTTGGTATTGTTATCCTGCAGTATATGGCTAAAATCCAATTATAAGTGAATAGATGCCATGTTCATCCTTCTGAGTCTGGGTTAGCTCACTCAGGATGAGTTTCTCTAGTTCCATCCATTTGGCTGCAAATTGCATGATTTCGTTGTTTCTAATGGCTTAGTAGTATTCCATTGTGTAGATGTACCACAGTTTTTTTGTTTGTTTGTTTGTTTTGTTTTGTTTTTTAATCCATTGCGCAGTTAAGGGGCCTCTGGGATGTTTCCAGTTTCTAGCTATTACAACTAAGGCTGCTATTATCATAGATGAGGAAATGTCCTTGTGGTTTGGTGAGTAATCATTTGGATGTATACCCAGAAGTGGTATAGCTGGGTTTTGAGGTAGAGCTATTCCAACTTTTCTAAGATATAACCAGACTGTTTTTTATAGTGGTTGTATAAGCTTGCACTCCCACCAGCAATGGAGGAGTGTTCCTCTTTCTCCACAACCTCTCCAGCATGTGCTGTCATTTGAGATTTTGATCTTAGCCTTTCTGACAGATGTGAGATGGAATCTCAGAGTCATCTTGAGTTGCATTTATCTGAATACTAAGGATGCTGAGAATTTCTTCAAGTGTCTCTCAGCCACTAGGGATTCCTCCTTTTTGAATTCTCTGTTTAGCTCTGTTCCCCATTTTTTAATTGGACTCTTTTTACATATATTTCTGATTTCTTAATTATGGCCTTGAAATCTGTTGCAAAGATTGTTAGAAAATGGAAATAGAAGCGATTCTAAAAATTATTTCCAGTACCCTGGGTTTTCTGTGTTCATATGAAGCAGAAACTTGTCCTTTCAAGGTCTGCATAGAACTGTTTCAGTTTTATGGGGATTTCTTTACATCTGTAGATTGCTTTTGGTAATATATACTATAGTAATCCTTCATATCCATGAGAATGTGAGATCTCTCCATTATCTGATGTCTTCTTCAAATTCTTTAAAGACTTGAAATTTTTATCATATAAATTCTCCATGTTTAGTTAGAGTTTACTCTAAGATATTTTATATCATTTGATGCTATCGTGAAAGGTATTCTTGCACTTGTTTCATTCTCTGTCCATATGGTATTTTTATGTAGAATGGTTACTGATATTTTTCAGTTAATTTTGTAATCAGCTAATTTGCTAAATGAGATTAATAGTTACAGGTGTTTTGTGGAATTTATAGGGTCACTTATGTATACTATATTATTGTCTGCAAATAAAGATAAATTGACATCCTCAGTTCCAATTTGTATTCCTTTGTTCTCCTTTATGTGTATTATTGACAGAAAAAAGTTCAAGTACTATAATAATATGTAAGGAGAGAGTGATCGATCTTGTCTTGTTCCAGATTGTAATGTAATTCTTTTGAATTTCTCTCCATTTAAATTGATTATAGCGATTGGTTTACTGTAAACTGTCATTATTTATTTATATGTTTCTCCCCCACACTTTTTTTTTAAACTAAGCTCTCCATAAACTATTATCATGAATTTTGTCTCTGCTTTTAATGATGTGACCTTTTTTTTTTTTTTTTTTTTTGTCTATCAGTCTGTTTATAGGCTGTATTCCATTTATAAATTTTAGCTTGTTCTACCATCCCTGCATTTTTGATATGAAGCCTACTTGATATTGGTAGATAATCTTTTGGATGTTGACTTGGTTAGTTTGTAAGTATTTTACTGAGAATTTTAAAATCAGTATTCATAAGGGAAATATGTCTATAATTCTCTTTCTTTCTTGGGTCTTTATGTGGTTGCTGTAACATGGTAGTTGTGGCCTTATAAATTGTGCAAATTCCTTCTGTTTTTATTTTGTAGAATAATTTGAGGAGAAATCCAGTTAACTATTTTTTTTTGACAATCTGATAGAATTCTGTTCTAGATCCATCTGGCCCTGCACTTTTTTGTTTGTTTGTTTGCTTTGGGTTGGTGTATTTTAAATAATGCTTTAATTTGCTATGGGATATAGGTCCTTTACGTTATTTACCTTAGCTTGGTTTAACTATAGTACTTGATATGAATCAAGAAATTTATTCATTTCTTTTAGATTTTCCAATCTGGTAGAGTTCAGGAATTTAAAGTATGTCCTTAGGATTCTCTGGATTTTCTAGGTGTTTGTTGGTATGCCCCCTCTGCTTTCTAACTTTGTTGGGTTTCTTTCTATACATTTTGCCAATTTGTTAACTGTTTTTCAATACTTATTTTTCTTAAAGAACCAATACTTTATTTTATTGATTCTTTAATCTGTCTCTAAATTATTAATTTAAGCCTAAATTTGAATATTTTTTGCATTCTACTTCTTTTAGATGTTTTTTTCTTTTTGTTCTAGAACTTTCAACTGTGCTGTTAAGTTACTAGTATGAGATCTGTACAGTTTTTTTTTTTTACTTAGATACTGAGAGTTATGAACTTCCCCCAACAAGCTCAAATTATAATACATAAATATAATAAGGAACAAATCATGATATTGGCACAAAACAGACATGTTGCTCAATTAAATCAATTGGAAGATCCAAACACAGATTGTCCCATCTATTGACATATAGTTTTTGATAAAGAAGCCAGAAATGTCCAGTATGGGAAAAAACAAAACAAAACAAAACAAAACAAAAAAAAAAACAGGATCTTCAAGATGATACTGGTGAAACCTGACATTTTGGTGTACCAGAATAAAAATAGATCCATGCTTATCACTCTTCATAAAACTTAACACCTAATGTATCAAAAAACTGCTAGAAAACCACATACAGTAAACATGATAGAAGAAAAAGTCAAGAATGTCTTTTTACACATTGACAGAAAATTCTGAAGAGAACTGAAAATTCTGAACAGAAAATTTGAAAAAAAAAAAAGTCAGAACAGACCACCACTAATACAGGAAATAAGATAAAAAAATTAATAAAGAGGACCTCATGCAACCAAAAAAGCTTCTGTACAACAAAGGACACCATCACTCAGACACAGCAAAAGGATACAGAGAGGGAAAGGATTTAAACTAATAAACAATTGATACAGAAATAATATACAAAATATATAAAAGACAACAATAACAAAATTAGTCTGTATATCAGGAAAACAAACAACCTAAATAAAAAAATGGAATACAGATCTAAACAGAAAATTCTCAAAAGAGAAAACTGAAACATTTAAAGAACTCATCAACATCCTTAGTCATTAGAGAAACGCAAACCAAAACTACTTTGAGATTTTTATCTTACACTGTCAGTATGGATAAGATAAAGAAAAAGAACAAAACCAACACAACAATAACAAATATTTGAGAGCTCATGCTGGCATGAATGTGGAGTGAAAGGAACACAGGTCCCTTGTTTGCGGGAGTAAAAATCTATCTATACACCTACTATAGAAATCAGTGTGATGATTCCTCTAGAAGAGGGGATTCAATATACCTCAAGATCCTATACTACTCTTGAGCATATACACAAAGAACTATACATTGTACTTAAAGAGATACTTGTTCTACCATATTCATTGCTGCTCTCTACTCATAACAGGCAGAAATTGCAAATAACTTAGATGTCCCTGAACAGAAGAATTGGAAAAGAAAAATGTGTTTCATTTACACAATTGAGTGTTACTGGCCCATTATAAAAGGTTTCAAAAGCCCATGACAGGACGAATCTCTCCCTTCCTACTGCCTGGAGATCTGCGTGTAGACTTTCAACTATTCCTCCAGCACCATATATGCCTGATGCTTGCCATGCTCTCTCAATCATGCTCATAATGGCCTAAACCTCGGAAACTGTAAGCAAGCTCCTGTTAACTGCTTTCCAAGCATTGACATGCTCATCATGTCTCTTCACAGCAACAGAACCCTGACAAAGACAATTGTCGATGCAGTTTTCATTAGATAACATAAAATAATTCTCTAGACTAAGTCGTTATAATATTGATTACAAAGACTACTGATCAAGATGTACTAGGATTCCTAAAGTTGCATCCCTTGGAATATCCTGGTGGTAGACATTACCTTGGGAATGATTTCTCTTTCTCTTTTACTTCCTAATTACTATCCTTTGACGTACAAATAACAAATTTGACAAATTTAATATGAGATGATTTTAAATAATATAGATACTATGTGTATAGATATTTGCAAAAATGTTGTCAATTTTCATAGCAAATATCCTCATTAATATTGTTGGTAACATTTTCACAGCTTGTATTCTACTCTTATTTGCTTTGTTATAAATTTACTTACTTTGCCCTAAGCCTTCAGGTATTTGTAGTTTCTGACTGGCAATGTGATGCAAACTAAAATTCCTGAGCAATTGGGGCACAGTTGATTTGTCATAGATTTCCATTGACTGGAGTTAAAGTCAACTTGCTTACACAGGTGACCCCCACAGGGTCTTCTTTAATATACATATTCCCATACTTGCGTTTCATAGGAGAAAAAAAATTCTCTTTGAGGTTAAAATCAATCACAAGGCACAAAAGCAGTAAAATAAAATTATTTTCCTCTTTTTTTTTTTTTTCTGACATGAAGTCTCAGGTAGCCACATCCCTATCTCAACTTCCACTTAAGTAATATTTGTATACCCTGGTGGAATCTGTTTTTTAGCTTTAGGCCAATGAGGTATAAAATCCTCTTCATAACATGCAACATCTTTGTGAGTAGAAAAATATTTAAATGATCTATTAAATGATGTCAGTCTTGTTGCTAATGCTTATTTTATACCCTATAAATTTGAGTTGTAAGGAAAGGAGCATCTTGAATCCTCTCTCTCCTGACTTAGAGGAGACACTGCATTCTAGTAGACATTTACACACATGTTCAATGTTCAATATTTCATTTCTTCTTTCTATAAAATGAGTAGAACCAGAAAACTGGTGAGCATCATGAAGCCTGTTCCTGAAAAGGCTGATGTTATGTAATTATTGGAAGGTTTAATTTAATGTAGATTTTTTTTGGTGTACATTACATTGATCAAAGAACATGTTCTGTTCAACACCACTATAATAAATATGACAAATTGTAAATCTGTGGATTGTGGGAAAGCTTTTCAGAAAGAGAAATAATTTCATATGTATAAGAAAGTGCGTACATCCATGAGTTATGCTTACCTGGTGATTATTATTTGACGGTTTTCAGTTTCAAAGTGTCTTGAGTAAAACTAAATTCCACAAGTTCATTGTACACTACTCGAGTCTCTTTGGTCATATTAGGGAAGTGAAGGCACACTGTCATTCAAAGAGTACTTTCAAACAAGAGCACCATTCCTCAAGTCTCTATCAGGATGATGAGTGAGAAGTTTTCAGTTGCTTTATGTTTTCACCAATATTTTATCTGCCAGTTTATCTTTTTCTGTTTGTCAACCTAATTAATTCTGTGGGAGCTATTGTGGTATTCATTTGGATGCTCTGTTTTTTTCACAGCACTTAGTATTTCCCAAATGTTTATCAGTTTGTCTTTTTTTTAATTTAAAATTGTTTCCACCAAGTGCTCCATAGAAGTTTTTAGTTCTCTAAGGGGAACAAGATGAATTCACAGAACTGTGTACCTTCAAAGAATAAAGGAGTGAGGAAGCAAGAGAGAGAGAGAAATTTTTATATGAAATATCTATTAGTTTCAGAGAGATTTTGTGCTTTTAATCTTGAGAAATATTGATCTGATCTCATTGTCTTCTTACATTTTAAAGTAATTAATTATGCTTTTTTGGGGGGGAGGGGAGATAAGTTCCATCCAATATGTGTATACAAATCTGAGGACACAAAGTATTGACATGAATGTAAGGGTGCATCTTGGAAGAGGTCAGAGGAGAAGTTAGAGATGAATATGGTCAAAACACATTCTATAAAAATCTCAAAGAATTAATAAAGCTATGTATTTAAAAAGCATAATGCAGTGGCTTTTTTATAGTCTTTGTACATGAAGTAAAACCATCATTTTTTCTTAGCTCTACAACTTTGACAAAAGTTAAAATGATATATTAAAATTACAGATGATTTACCCCTCATCATGGAAACTTCTCTTTAAAGCAGACAAAACCCACTACAGAAAACAATAGACTATCGAAATGGAGAGCTGTGATGCTTAGTGCCCATGGTCACATCTACAAAACATTCCTACTCCTATGGATGAGGAAACATTGCTGAAGAGCTAACAGAGATTTTGAGGGCAAGATGGGAGTTGGCTATGAGATAGTGTCTCTTAGTAATACCAGATTTTACACTTACAAAGTATCACCAATCTGAGTGCCCAAACATGAGCTGAATGAACAAGGACAATGCCAACAGACATGCCAAAGTGGAAGAAGAAAAGCCCATGAATCCTCAGCCCTCAACAAAAAGCTACAGGCAACTGAAATAAGCTGGATACAGGAAGATGGTTTTCACTAGGGAAGAACACACTAATTGGTTGTCCAGTGCCCAACAGTTAGCCCTGAAAACATACATGAAAGTAACATTAAATGAACTGTGCAGGTCATAGGTGTATGTATGCATATATATTTGAATATTAATATATAGATATATATATATAAATATTAGGTATATAAATATATAAATATATTTGGGTATATATAAAGTTTACAATATACATATACAATTTATATATATATGTGTGTGTGTGTGTGTGTGTGTGTGTATACATAAGGATACACATATGCATTAACAATTAGTAAACTGAACATGCCATGAATAATGGGGAGGAGTATATGGGAGGGCTTGAAGGGAGGAAATAGAATGGTGAAATATTGTAATTATATCATAATCTTAAAAAGAGACAAAAAAGATGGAATAAGCCCTCAAAACACTCTATTGATTGAGAATAATTCAGGTAATCACAAATTTGAATATAACTATGCTATATATCTAACCTATGGTACAGGGAAGACATTATTAATATTCTAAAAGGTTTCTCTTTTGGAAAATGATGCACAAACTCTGTTTCAAAAATAGAAACAAACAAACAAAACAGTTCCCTTTTTCCATATCTTATAGCATTTATTAATATCCACAAATGTAGAAGGGGTGCCTACTTATAGACAGGAAGTAATCAAAAGCATAGAGCTAAGAAACTTTTGAACATTTACCATAGAAACCATAGCATTTCTGATTGTTTGGAGGAAAATCTTCTCTACACTTCAGGTAGGCATTAGAGTTGTAACACGTGCAACTAAAGGAATTGTAAGTATGAAGATGAATTCATCATGTACCCAAAAGTTCAGTGGACAGGTTAATCAGTTTTATGTGATCATGCTAAACAGAAAGTAGGGATTGGGAATAATTTGTTTTACAGAGAATAATGTTTATTTAAAAGAAACAACATTCTAAACTGTAAAACTACTGCAAAAATCCCATATGACTGAGTAAAATGAAGAATTTGAGACATGAGAAGTAAGGGACTGTGGACATTTTGCCTATTGATGAACAGGACATGTGAACAAGGAAACAAACATTTGTTAAATAATAGTAAGTGTAAAACCACTATAAGATATTATGTAAATGTATATGTGTGTGTGTATATATATATATATATGTATATAGTGTACTACTGCTGTGATGAGCAATAGAACATGAACCAATTGTGAAAACATCACAGTTGAAATACAATTCCATAGAGTCATGTCCACTCTGATGGAAGATAGTATCAAATAGATTAATAATGTTGAACCAATGATAATAGAATGGAGAGGAAATCAATTTTTTCCAAGTTGTTATTAAGCCATTCTTTACAAAATTCCTTAAACAAGTTTGGTATAAGATTTATAAACAAAAACATATTATAGAAAACACTAACTTGTTTTATTAATTCAAATAAGTACAAAATAAAATAATTAAAAAGATATTCTGACTTTTTTAGTAATGGTCTAAAATTAGTGAGAATTATTACTAGAAAACAAAATCTCTAACGTTTCTTTGTATTTTGCTTCATTTTATTCCACAAGAATAGCCTTCCCATTTATTCTTGTACTTCTCAGGGCTCTTGCCTGTAAGATCACTTCTGACACAACCTCCTAAGGCAGTATTCCTTGTTCAGATAAATCTCTCTACTCTGTTCTTAAGACTGAACTTGCTCCCAGCTATGGAGTTGTTGGAAAGAGTTCATAAACTATTCTACCCTGAAGTGAATTTGAAAGAAATATTACTTTAAAGGTAATGTGATATATTTTTTGGACTCTATAATGGCACAGTAAGTAGACCTGTGGGTGCATTTAAAATAAGCCATCTGGGAAAATAGAAAAAAATGTGCAGTCATTGGCATCAGGAAAAGCAACTCTAGAGATTAATTAGCAAACAAAACTCACAGAGTTCAGTGTGTAAGCTGCTCAAATTCTTACAAGACTTTATCTCATAATTGTCATTACAAATATAAAATTATATAATAAAAATAATCATAGGAAAATAAACACTAAGTACTATGAGTAATTCTTGAGAATCTAGTGTCTACCTTCCTACTGGGCAACAGAGATTTTATTAAGTACATATTAAGTTGTTGTGTGCATCTATGTTCTGAGCTATGACTATTTCTCAGACATGAATACAGCCTGTATATTTTAGACAAGATTAAATAATCAGCATAGTACTTCATCAAATATTGAAAACTATATTTGAATATTTTAATTTTAAACAGCAAGCACTGTATGGAACCAAACAATTTAATGAAAATTCTACAAATTCTTCATAATTTTTCACTTATAAATTTAAGATTTAGGTCATTAAAAATGTCAATATGGTACCTACTTCTAATGTACATTGGAAAGTGTATGCTACAGAAATTTATTTTTCTTTTTGTTTGAACTGTTGCATTTGAAAGACAATTGAGAGATAGGCAATTATAGAAAATTATTAAATATTATGAAAACTTTCTGAACTCATCTATGCTCTACTTTATGTATTTTGTAACTGCTATGTACTTTTATTTATTTTAAGAAATATATAAATATATGTATAATATTAATTTACTTCAATAAATGTGTTCACATCTGTATAATTTTGAAACTTATAAAAATGAAAATGTGCTAGATTGCAAGAAATTCTGTTAAAGAAATAAGCACCCTTATATTTGCAAATGTATTAGGAATGTGGGGTTATATAGAGAATGGGAGTAAATGAGATTCTGAAATCCCAATTGATAAAGCTTCATAATACTTTCAAAGATGACAATGTCGGTTCAAATTTTTCACACACATACATATATTCCTACACGTATCATAGGTGAATAAAAAGTAGGATGTTCAAAAAAAGATATTAAGGTGATACAATATTTCAAGGTTTTGTGTAAATTTCAGAAGAAGTGATGGTGTTTGATATTTATTTTCTGTTGTTCTTTTCCTTTATGATTCCAGGCACCTAGAGTAGCTTAGTCTATCAGTAGCAGCATTTACTCTTACTAATCTGATTTTCCTTTAAGGAAAAGTTATTGCTAGTTAAAAATAATATATTATTCTATATAAATACACACATTTATTAATCTTTGAAAATAGGCTGTAAAATAAAGATAGACTACTTCTAAATCTCAATATCTTGGTTTGTAGAAGGATATATTTATTTTCTATATTTCTTTAAATGCACTAGGTCACATACATGCCTCCTGCTCTATGTAATCCTACATAGTTTCTCAGAAAATCAATTAATTTTTTAGATAATTTAGAAGTTACCAAAATCTTGAGAAATTGTATAATGTTAATACTTAATTTATATGTGAAAATTTCTTGTAGTATACCATGGCAGCTTTTTGAGAAACAATATGAATAAGAATATACACAAGCCATAAAATTAAACAATTTAACTGTAAATAATGTAAGAATTTGACACCTAGCATGAATAACATATACATTTTCTGTTTCTTCCTAATCTTTACGTAGAGTGTAAAATTCAAGGAGAAGAAAAAAAATGTATAGGTGCATTTATAACTTAACTCTGTTTACATTTTCACTTTGACTAGCTTGGCAGACACAAATGGAGCTCACTTTTATATCTACAAATAGCTTAACTACATGTGTGACAGCAAACAGAATCATGTAATATCCATAATAAAAGAAAAAGTTAATATGGTATTTTTGACACTGTTAACAGAAGTTGGACACTTTTTAACAAAATGAATTCTCCTGTTCTTTAATATATATACTACTATGCTTCTAGACTTTTTGTGTATGATAATATCTTGTGAATAACAATTTAACATGAACTAAATTCGGTTTAGATCACATGAGTGTGAAAAAAATGAAATTTCTTAATGGTAAGTGTCACGAAGTACAATTATCCCAATGACATAGAATGTGCAAAAATGTTTCCAAACTTTGATTTTGAGCTAGAGCTACTTGAAGAGAAGATCAATTTGGTTTCACAATGAATTAAACCATCCATAGAGAAAAGGATCTCCCATGGTACTCATGATGCATACATGTCTTTCTATGACAGTTTTTGGAACATGTGTGGGGCTTCCTCATAATCTACGGCATTTGAACCAGAGAATGATGTTCTAAAGAATAAAGTGCAAGAAGCCTGTGAGTTTTGATTTGTGAGGTAAAAGTGTGTTTTAGTATGTATATTTTCTGTATATGCCAGAAATATAACAACAGGTATTGTTTGTTCTAATGTATTAGATTTAGGATTGGGTTAAAAGTTACAAGCATACATAATATAATCTACAGAACTGAGTAAAGATATAAGGCAGCAAGTAAGTAGAAAATGAACTCAAACTATTATATTATTTTCTTAGATGTTAGGAAAAGTAGTATATTTATTTACATTCTTTTTAAAAAATGTATTAATTATTCAAGCTACACCATCCTCCCTCCTCCCTATCCAGTCCCATCATTCCATCGTCCTACCCTCTTAACCCACTCCCCCTCTCCTTCTCCTCAGATGAGAAGGGAGCACCCCACATATCAACCCACCCCAGGTCATTAAGTCTCATGAGAGCTAAGAGATTCCTCTTGTACTGGGTCCTGACAAGGCAGCCCAGATAGCATAAAGTGTTCCACTAACAGGCAACAGAGTCCATGTAGTTGATCTAAACATAGGATAAGTTTATGCTATACATAAATAAGAGGAGTATAGGAGACATACCAAGGAACTGGCAGTACATTGTGATTGCACAATTCCTCACTGGTCACAAATTTTGTGAATTGATAGCCTTGTAAGTACATTTAATGATCAAGATCTAATCTATTTTTCATGACTCTGTTCTAAGTCCTTATGGAGATCATATGTGACTATCTTATTTGTTGATCTACTGCTGTGACTAGATGTCATTGCTAAGGCAGGTTAAAGAGGAAACATTTAATTGGCGAACTGCTTATAGTTTCAGAGGGTTCATTCATGATCATGATGGTAGGAAGCATACTGCCAGGCTGTTAGGCATGTAGTTTGAACAAGATTATGTCTAACTTGGGATTTTTGAAATCTCAGAGCCTACTCCACCCCTCAGTGACAAACTTCCTCTCACAAAGTCATACTTCTTCTAAAAAGGGAACATTTTTAAATCCTTCCTAAAAAGTCTACCGACTGAAGACTAAACATTTAATATACGAGTCTGTTGGGGTGCATTTTAACTCAAATTACTAGAGTGACTTAATCCTTCTTTTTTCACTAGCTCATCACTGTCCACACACATAATCACCATATTCATTTAGTACTAAATTCTAGGGTGTGTCTTCCTTGCTTTGCTCATTTTCATCCACTAGACTTTAAAGGCATTTTTCCATCTTCATACAAGTCCCTTCTTCGATATTTAATGGATTGGATCACACATGGTAATCAAAATAAATCCTTTGATATAGAAAATTATTTCATTTTTTTAATTGTCCTGTGTCTTCAAGCTCTGTGTCCCACGGCCTTATTAGAATAAGTTATTTCACCAACACCTTGCTTATCACTGTAAACTTTCTTGTTATGCTGTATGGAAATGTTCCTGTGGTCTAATTTTACAGTTCACTAGCTTCCCACTAAAGCACTGTTATTTACTGTATGCTTCAATAGATCACAGATCATGAAAGTGAGAACTTTGTTGCCAGGTACATTTTAACAGCTATGGAAAATTCTGTTGAATCAATACTGAAATTTCTTTCTAGATCTGGAGAAGGGAAGAATGTTTCCAAAAGTTTATAAAAAAAGGAGTGACCAAAAAGGAACATCTAATCATAGCAGAAATTAAACATGAGGCTGTCAAAATTGTATTATAAGAAACAGGCTGTATTTTAATGTATTAAAATTCTGATTCCTTCCAAACAATATAATGATTTTCAATAGTTGCCCTAGTTATAATCAAAGTAATCACAGAGTGCTGAAACTTGACTCAGGTATACTCTAGAGAATTTCTGTTGCAAACAGAGAATAAATAATAGTGAATGTCACAACAAATTGCCTGAACATAGAAACTACAGAGAGGTCATTCAGAACACAAAATTCATTGATCTCCTTTGGCATTTAGCACAACAGGGAATAATGCACCAAGACTTTAGTATTTCCTGGGTTCTGTGGTCTGTCAGAATTTCACAGTCAATCTTTTAAACTTGATAACAATAAAAGGGTGTTATATACTATTTAGTAATCAAAATGGCATTTTCATTATTGTCTGTGAGCTTTAAATATCTCCTTTGGGATTCTCCAAAGAGATTCAATTTCACTTGGACAAGATGCCTTTGTAAACAGTTAGCATAACTAAAGGCCCAACAACTAAATATTTCCAGAAGAATTGGAGAATGTAGTATCTAACACAATCTTTGCTATGTAAGTTGTATATGAATAAAATCTATATTTTCTTAAAGATTGGCCTGGTAGAAACATTAGGCCCATTTGACAGATTTATGTTGCAGGAATGAAAATAGGTAAACAACATAACTAAAAACGATTTGATGAATGTCCATGCTTATAATATAAAATAAATATTTTACTTGTATAGCATAATTTTGCATACTAAACTGGGATGGGTGGAAAGAGGTCACTGTGATGGAGATGTTACTTGAAGTAATAAATAAACATTTTTAAAAAAGAAAAAAATCTGTTGTGGGAGATGATTAAATTGGTGGTAAGCCATTCTCTTGGCAAGAAAA
>CAJQZJ010033103.1:817016-853163 GCA_907164525.1 Lophiomys imhausi | reverse complement strand
AAAAAAAAAAAAAAGAAGGGAAGAGGATGGTGGGGCTGAGGGGGAGGAGGGTGGAAGGGTGGGACTGGAGGGGGGAGTAGGGAGGGGATTGTGATTGAGATGTAACTTGAAGAAATAAAAAATAAATAAAAAATAAATGTCTACCCAGAAAAAAAAAAAAATCTGTTGCTGAAAGAATGCCTGTTGACATATAAGAAATGTCATCAAGTCTTAGTATTCTATCAGCTTGCTTTAGAATATCTTTTAAAATTTAAGTGACGTTCAAGGTATATGCTCTTTTCAGTTATATCTGCTATACTCATTTGCAAACTAAGTGATAATGTGCTTTTATTACATTAGAATATGTAAGTATTGTTATATGATTACAAATATATTTATAAAGTAAACACATCATGATAAATCATTGCACTTTTGTTTTACTATCTAAAATGCTGTCTGTCTACATGTTGCATCCATAAATATATTGTTTTTTGAAATATGTTCAAGATATATTTGTTCTTTTATCTCATATTAATATTATTTTAACATATTTTATTGTATATCTAGGCATTAATAAATTATTTTTCTAAATGTTCTGTAACAATGCCTGCCCTGCAAAATATGTCCTCTGGTACAACAATAAGAGGATTATTATTGGCGTTCCATTTCACAAGATGGAACTTCTACCTGGTATCACTAACTAGGAAGAACCCATGACTGGGTTGAATAATGGCCCTAGGGCATTACTATTATTATTCTGCTAAGTAGCTATACTATTAAAGTACTCTTTAATTTTTCATTCCTATGGATTAGTACATCTCTCTAACTTTATAGGAGAAACTCCCTTTTCTAGGAGATCATGATTAATACAGAGACACACAAGTGGTCAATATGAATCATAAGAGATTTGTGGTGCTAGATCCAAATAGGGCATCTATAGAAAAATGCCTCTCCCCAAAAGGAGAATCATCCTGCAAGAAAGGACACAAATAGTTTAAGAGCCAGAGGTGAGGGATGACATCTATTGGACATGATGAGATTGTTGCATACATCAAGAATGACTGTGACTGCATAAGGACTGAAAAAGATCAAGCCAGGCAAAATCCCAGCTTGTAGGGAGAAGAGCTCAGGATATTCTAGTCCTGGCTAAAGAGCAATTGACAAACCATGGCTTCTGCAGAAGATGATTTCCTTCAGATACGTTGTTCCTGTGAAGCTACTACACTCCAGTAGATCATCTAGTAGATAGATATGCTCACAAATTGGTAGCTTTGAGTGGATCCAGTAGGTTTTAATGACAGAACACATGAGTTCTAGAGGAAGTATAGTGTGTTGGAAGTGTTTTGTAGCTGATTCTTCCAAGATGAAACCTTCTATCCCAGAGAAAAAAGGGACCCTCGTGAGATTCAAAGGTAAATAAAATGCATTGCCTGGATAAAGAGAAACATGAAATATTCTTAAAGCACCCTCCCAAACTTTTTAGAAAATGAAGACAACTGCTGGAAGGGTGGTTACTGACCAAAAAGCTGAGAAAAGCTAAATTCTTGGCCCTGTCAAGATGCCTGCATGTTTTCATGAGTCACTGAATGTTTCAAAGTGAGATTTGTGGTGATGCAGTTTCTTTTTTGGCAACCCATTCTCTTGTAAGTAACCTTTTACACTCATTCTTGTTAGTGATCCCCATGCAAACTCATTGGTTTCCCAGGTAGACTTTGGTACAGTTTTTACTTTAATCTCTTATGTGTACCTTTCCTTGGATGAGTAAAAGTATGTGTTGTCTTGCTCCAAGAAATTCTCACACAAAACAGAGGGTTAGGGAGAAATTAGAGAGGATGAAATTTAATTAAAATGGAAGCATGAAATTTCCAAAAATAGAAATGCTTCAGTGAATATTATTGAGCGTATTTTCTTATTCACATGCATCCATTTCACTGCAGCATATAGATAGCTACATAGTAGAATTGCATAGTTTGGGTCCTGCTTCATTTCAAAATGTTATTTTCTACATAATTATTCTCCAAATTTGTTAGGAAATTTACACATATTTCAGTAGTAAAGAAGTAAGGGGATATAATACAAATACTCATTAAAATCGTGTAATATTATATCATACATAAAAGCTTTATAAATGCTTTTAAACAGAGTTGTGAAATTATATGCAATTACAAATTTTGTAAAGGTTAATTTTATTAAATTACATAAAATATCTATGTATATATATTCATATGTATATAAATATACATACATATATGTATTGTATAGTTTATAGGATACATTGTTTTAAACAACACAATACTATAAACAGATCATTGCAAAATATCATGGAACCTGAAGAACTCTAAGTTTATTCTATAGCAAAATATTTTACTTACTCTCGTATTTTCTGAATGACTAAATTTATTTATCCATATGACTACATTGAATATTAAGTGTTTACATCTGCATAACAGCCAGCCCAGAAGTTGACATTATAAACTGACAATTAACTATCACTTATAACCTGTGTATAGGCTCAAAAGAGGTCTCATGCTAAACTGGATAATGTTTGCAATATAACAAAGCAAAGTGTTCTGAATGAAAATGTAAATGACCCCATATATATATATATATTAACATTTATTTATTACTTCAAGTTACATCTCCATTACCACCCCCTCCCCTCACCCCCTCTTAGTCCCACCCTGCCACCCTCTACCACCTCTCCTACCCCTCCCATGCCTCCGGTGTGGGGTGTCTCCATGTATCAGTCCCCCTCACTTCATTAGTCACATGACGTCTAAGAGCTTCCTCTTGCACAGGAAGCAAACGTGGCAGTTCCACTAGGGTAGAGTGTCCCACTAAGAGTTAAACAAGTTCCTGTTCTTTTGGGTCTATTGATTGTAGGAGGGTTTTCCTGTACTATATGGCTAAAATCCAGTTATAAGTGAATATATGCCATTTATATCTTTCTGGGTTTGAGTTAGCTCACTCATGCTGAGCTTTTCTAGTTCCATCCATTTGGCAGCAAATTGCATTATTTCCTTGTTTCTAATAGTTCAGTAGTATTCCATTGTGTAAATGTACCATAGGGTTTTTGTTTGTTTGTTTGTTTTTTGTTTTTTTTATCCATTCTTCAGTTGAAGGATATCTGGGCTGTTTTCAGTTTATAACTATTACAAATAAAGCTGCTATGAACATAGTTGAGGAGAACGAAAAATGGGCCGAGAGCTAAACTGAGAATTCGCAAAAGAATAATCTAGTATGGCTGAGAGTCACTTGAAGAAATGCTCAACATCCTTAATCAGAGAAATGCAACTCAAGATGAATTTAAATACCATCTCACTCCTGTTAGAATGGTTAAGATCACAAACTCAAAAGACAGTGTATGCTGGAGAGGTTGAGGAGAAAGGGGAACACTCACACATTGCTGGTGGGAGTGCAAACTTGTACAACCACTATGGAAATCAGTATAGCAATATCTTAGAAAACTTGGAATATATTATGTAGAAAAAAATAGCTAATTAAATTGTTTACCCAGTATTTATATTATCTTTAATTGGTTGACGGTGTTAATCCTTAACACGCCATTATAAAGGAATACACACAGACACCAGATGGATCTTAACCAAGCCTTTGCCTGGATTGTGTAATCCTAGTCCATCTAAGCTAGCTCATAAATCTATTAGCCAAATATAACCCCATATACACATATGTCCCTTTGGACTATTATTCTCCATGCTAAACTGACGTTCCAGGCCATGTGGAAGTATCTTCTTTAATCTATCCCATGGCGTGTCTTTCTTTGTTTACTCCTGGCTTCTTCTCTGGCCTTCTTCTTCTTCTTCTTCTTCAGATGCTATCTCTCTCTCTCTCTGAAAACCCCTTGTCCTGCCTACCTCTGTCTTTGCACAATCTCCAGGCCTCAGTATTTATTTAACCAATCAGAGACAAAGTAAGTAACATACAGCAAATAAGACCAATCAACATTTAGAATGCTTAACCAAAGATTCCTCATCAATCCATAAGGATATCTCATCTATGTCCATAGCAGATTTATTTGTAATAGCTAGAAACTGGAAACAAACTGCCACGTTTGCCTCCTGTGCAAGAGGAAGCTCTTAGACCTCATGTGACTAATGAAGTGAGGGGGGCTTATACATGAAGACACCCCACACCGGAGGCATGGGAGGGGTGGGAGAGGGGGTGTAGGGTGGCAGGATGGGAATAGGAGGGGGTGGGGGAGGGTGCGGAAATGGAGAAATAACTTGAAATAATAAATAAAAAATATATATGTATATATATATATATATATGGGGTCATTTACATTTTCATTCAAAACACTTTGCTTTTTTATATTGCAAACATTACCCAGTTTACCATGACAAATATTTTAAAGCTATGGTAATATAGGTTTCTGAGTATTACTTTGCCACTAACCTTACCTCTGCTATCAAATCAGATATTTTCTAGTTCCATCTATTTTCTTGCAAATTTATGACTCAATAAAATTTCATTTCATGTAGGCATCAAAGATATCGTTTCTCTTCAAATTAGAAAAATTTACCAACACAATTATTATTCTCAAGATTTAACCTTTGTTCGTTGCCTGCAGGTTTATCTCACATTATATGATTCCCTGATAAGTTTTAAGTAGGTTCTAAGGACATCAGGAAAAAGCAAATCAGACTCTAATAGTTGTTACCTAGTAAAAAAATAATGTCACACATTACAAATGTAAAATCTTTCTCCTGGATTTGTTCATTGTAATTAATCATCCAAGATATTTGCAATTATTTAGTGTATCTATTTTCAATAATAAAGGCCATTTATTTTTCTTTTTCTTTACTTTTTTAAAAGTAATGTAATTTTTTAAAGTTACATCTCAGTTAAAGACTCCTCTCTTCTCCTCTCCAGTACACATCCTCCCTCACTCTTCCCCACCTCCTTCCTTTTCTCCTCTGATGAGTAAAAGCTCCCACATATCAACCCCCTAAGTTCATCAGTTACATGAGTCCTAAAAATGTCCTTTTGTACTGGGGCCTGATATAGCAATCCAGCTAGGGTAAGGTGTTCCACTAACAGGCAACAGGGTCCATGACTCACTGCTGGGTGGAGTTTTTCTTAGGATTGCTATTCCTTGATTTTTTTTGTCTTAGCCATTCTGATGGTTGTGGGATGGAATCTCAGAATTGTTTTGATTTGCATTTCTCTGATGAGTAAGAATGCTGAGCATTTCTTCAACTGCCTCCCTGCCATTAGCAATTCCTCTGTTGTGAAGTCTCTGATTATCTCTGTACTCCATTTTTTGATTGGATTATTTAGTTTGTTGGTGTTTAATTTTTTGATATTAGCCTTCTGTCAGATGTGCGGTTGGTGACTTTTATTTTTTTATGTTTATTTATTAGTTCAAGTTACATCTCCATCACAGTGCCCTCTTTTCACCCCTCCTGCTCCCACCCTCTACCCTCTCCCCCCTATCCCTACTCCTCCTGTGTGGGGTGTCCCTACATATCAGCACCCTGCCCCAGTTCAGCAGTCATATGAAGGCTAAGAGCTTCCTCATGCACTGAGAACCTACATGGTCACACCGCACCACTAGAGTAAAGTGTCCCATTAATAGGTAGCAAAGTGTATGTTCCTGTTCCTTTCAGTGTGTTGGTTGTAGGATAGTTATCCTGTACTATATGTCCAAAATCCAATTATAAGTGAATAGATGCCATGTGTATCTTTCTGAGTCTGAATTAGCTCACTCAGGATAAGCTTTTCTAGTTCCATCCATTTGGCTGCAAATTGCATGATTTCGTTGTTTCTGATAGCTGAGTAGTATTCCATTGTAAATGTACCACAGTATTTTTATCCATTTGTCAGCTGAGGGACATATGAGTTTCCAGTTTCTAGATATTGCAAATAATGCTCTTATGAACATAGAAGAGTAGATGTCCTTGTGGATTGGTGAGGAAACATTGGATATATACCCAGAAGTGGTATGGCTGGGTCTTGATGTAGAGCTATTCCACATTTTCTAAGATATTGTCAGACTGATTTAATTATAGTGATTGTACACGTTTCCACTCCCACCAGCAATGGAGGAGTGTTCTCATTTCTCCACAATCTCGCCAGCATATGCTGTCATTTGAGTTTTTGATCTTAGCCATTCTGATAGGTGTGGGATGGAATCTCAGAGTCATCTTCAGTTGCATTTCTCTGATGATTAAGGATGTTTAGTATTTCTTCAAGTGTCTCTCTGCTATTAGAGATTCCTCCTTTGTGAATTCTCAGTTTAGAACTTTCCCAAATCTGAAGGCTGCTGTTTTGCTGTAATGACAGTGTCCTTTGCCTTACAAAATATTTTCAGTTTCATGGGGTCTCCTTTATTGAGTGAGCTATTGGTGTTCTTCTCTTCAGGATGTTGTCAGCTGTGCCAAAGAATTTGAGGCTTTCCCCTAGTTTCTCTTCTATTAGATTTAGTGTGTTTGTTTTATCGTTAGGTCTTCAATCCACTTGGACTACAATTTTATGCAGGGTAATAAATATGGCTGTTTTTGCATTCTGCATCATAGTAATGAAGGGAATGGAAAATTATTAAAAGACCCCCTAAGTTGGCAGTAGAGCCAGGCCAGCTGCCAGGTGGTTCCAGGAACTTAGCTGACCATAAAAAGGGTGGAGCCAAGAATGTAAGTCATACAGGTCATGAGCCCCAGGTTCCAGGAACTAGCTGGCCACAAAGCAGATTACTATCATGGGCCCCCAAGGTTTCAGGAACTGGCTGACCACAAAGTAGATGGTGAAATGAGATGGATTCTTTTCTGAAAAAAATAAGTATAGGGTGTGATTTCTGCTGACTAACTAAATGATGGGTTAATGCTTTATGCTTATGATTACCTTGTGATTACCCCCCTTGTGATGTTTCTCTATAAAATCTTTACTCTCGGGCAACTGGGGGTCACGGCTTCTCTACCCCTGTGTGGGATATGAGTTGCGCCCTCAGTGCACTGATCTCCCCCCCCCCACCGAAATAAACCTCTTGTGATTGCATCAAGAAGGTCTCTTGCGAGTTTTTGGGTGGCCACGATATCCCGAGTGTCAGGAGAGGGACTTCCCTCCCTCGGGTCTTTCATTGACATGTGGTTAAACCAGCACCATTTTTTGGAGATACTTTCCTTTTTCCATTGTACAGTTTTAGCTTCTTTGTCAAATATTAAGTGACAATAGGTGTCTGGTTTATTTCTCAAACTTCAATTTGATTCCATTGATCAACTGGTCTGTTATTTT
Source organism: Lophiomys imhausi (assembly GCA_907164525.1). Lineage (NCBI taxonomy): Eukaryota > Metazoa > Chordata > Mammalia > Rodentia > Muridae > Lophiomys > Lophiomys imhausi. The sequence continues at coordinate 845,933 of CAJQZJ010033103.1, read as the reverse complement.
ACCAGTACCATGCTGTGTTTATTACTATTGTTCTGTAGTATAACTTGAAATCAGTGATTTCAATACCTTGAGATGTTCTTTTATTATATAGTATTGTTTTAACTATTTTGAATTCTTTTCTTTGCCAACATGAAGGGATATACAGTAAATAGAGTTCTGAAAGAAACGACATGACGGGATATATAGTAAATCGAGGTCTGAAAGAAATGTGTCGTTACTTTAAAAAGAATTGCTTTGAATCTGTACATTGCTTTTGGTAAGATGGTCATTTTTATTAGATTGATCTTTCCTATCCATGAGGATGGGAGATCTTCTCATTTTGTTATTTTCTTCAGTTTCTGTCTTCAGGAGCTTGAAGCTCTTGTCATACAGGACTTTCACTTGCTTGGCTGTAGTTGCCCCAAGTATTTTATATTATTTGTGGCTATTTTTTAAGGGTCTTGTTTCACTAATTTCTTTCTCTGCCCATTTATCTTTTGTGTAAAAAAGGGCTACTAATTTTTTGGAACTATTTTTGTATCCAGACACATTGCTATAGGTGTGTATCAGCTATAATAAAAATTCTCTGGTAGAATTTTTTTGGGTCACTTATGCATACTATTATATCATCAGCAAATAGGGGTATTTTTACTTCTTCATTTCCAATTTGGATCCCCTTGGTCTCCTTTAGTTGTCTTTTTGCTCTTTCTAGAACCACAAGTACTATATTGAAGAGATATAGAGAGACTGGACAGCCTTGTCTTGTCCCTGATTTTCATGGAAATGCTTTAAGTTTCTCTCCATTTAATTTGATGTTGGCTCCTGGCTGGTTGTATATTGCCTGTATTATATTTAGATATTGTCCTTTATGTCAGATCTCTCCAAGGCTTTTAACATGAAGAGGTGTTGGATTTGTAGAATGCTTTTTCAGCATCTAATGAGATTATCATGTAGTTTTTTGTTTGTTTGTTTTTGTTTTGTTTTGCTATTTTTATTCTTTCAACTTCTTTATAGGGTGTATTACATCAATGTATTTTCATATGTTGAACCACCACTGTATCCCTGGGATGAAACCTATTTGATTATGGTACATGGTACTTTTGATGTGTTCTTGGATTCGGTTTGCCAGTATTTTATTGAGTATCTTTGCATCTATGTTCACAAGAGAAATTGGTCTGAAATTCTCTTTCTTTGTTGGGTCTTTGAGAGGTTTAAGAATCCTGGTGTCTGTGGCTTCATAGAAAGAGTTTGGCAGTGTTCCTTCTGATTGTATTTTGTGGAAGAGTTTTAGCAGTATTAGTATTAGATCTTCTTTGAAGAATTGGTAGAATTTTGTCCTGAAACCTTCTGGTTCTGGGTTTTTTTTTTTGGGGGGGGGGGGGGGGAGAATTTTAATGACCGCTTCTATTTCCTTAGGGGTTACAGGACTGCTAAATTTGTTTACCTGATCTTTATTTAACCTTGGTACTTGGAATCTATCAAGAAAATTGTCCATTTTACTTAGATTTTCCAATTTTGTGGAGTACAGGTTTTTGAAGTAAGGCTTAATGATTCGTAGAATTTCATCAGTGTCTGTGATACAAGCCCTTTTCGGGAAGTGTTTATCTAAAATTTTTAAATGTTTACTTTCAATAATCTTTTGAGATTCATAATACCTTTGAAAAACTTATCAAATTGATTTTATGCTCAGTATATATCAGTGAGTGTCATGTAGCTACAAATATTGTGAAATGTCACACCATATCTGATCATACTTTTAGCATTGTTTTGCATATTATATATGATATTCATAATACATACATATATAAATTCATTTCAGAAAAATCAACTTCAATGTCTACTATCTTCTTACATTTGACTTAATATTAAATATATTATGTGGTGATAGAAATGTCTTTTATTCATATTCTTGTTTAATTAAATAATAGTCAGAGAGAATATTTTGTATTTTCTTTTTATCCATTATTTTTCCATTTTGAGGCCAGATGGCCTAAAAATAATTTTTAAACTTTGAATAGAATCTTGTGAGTGGAAATTCCTTTTGATATGAAGCAGACTGAAACCTGTGTCAAAATAAGCTCACTATTTTCTTGAGAGTAAGGAGTTTCAGTTAGTTTTTTAAACTCTTTTTTATTTATTTTTTCAAGTTATATCTCCATCACAGTCTCCTCTCTTGATCCCTTCCAGTACCACCCTCCCACACTCGCTCCCATTTCCCACCTATCCTATTGGTTTGCAGTGGGTTGCCCCTACATATCAGCCCAGATCCCTTTAAAAGCCATATGAGTGTTAAGAGCTTCCTCTTGGACTGGGAGCCTATATGGCGACTCTCTTAGGGCAAAGTGTCACACTAACAAGTAACAAAGTCTATGTTCCTGTTCCATTTGGTCAGTTGGTTGTAGGATAGTTATCCTATACTATATGTCTATAATCCAATTATAAGTGAGTAGATGCCATGTGCATCTTTCTGAGTCTGGGTTAGCTCACTCAGGATGAGTTTCTCTAGTTCCATCCATTTGGCTGAAAATTGCATGATTTCTTATTTACATCACTTCTGTTTGTTTGGTACCTGATTTAAAATTGTACTATCTAACCATCTCCATGAGTTTAAAGTTCTATATCTGACTCAGCATTCATACTAACTTGCAACACAATTTTAAAAGTATCTTCTTAGATCTATGACACTCTCTTGACTCCTAAACAACTCAAAATTTAACTATGAGACTCTAGATATCTGTTCTTCAACCACCTCAGAGACCTGAGAGGGATAAATATATCTGATTTTATAGGAAGTATAGGGCCTTCAGCTTCCCAAACTAAGAAATGACATACCAGTGGCTGCCTGGACAGTTCCCATTTTCTCTCCATATATTACTGCATCGATCTTCAGTCATTTGGCCCCATTTCTCTGACAGACATTGATTGTAGAGCAGGGGTTATGAAGGACTTGCCTACCCTGTCTTGGCAGACAGGGTAGGCAAGTTCTAGGCTGTCGACTTACCTGCTTCCAAGTTTTGTCCTTTTTGGACAGCATTCTGTCTACAGTTGGAGCAAGGGGCTTTTCCTACCAAGAGATAGGCTTGTGACTAATTCAATCATCTCCCACTGGAGATTCTTCGATGCTCATCCTCTACTTGGAGGAGAATAAGGGGTGCTGTCAGGAGTTGATATGTCTTGATATAAAAAAAAATCTAAAGTTACAAAAACATCGTTGAATGCCATATTCTGCAGATCTCTTGAGGTTTTTGAAGAGGCCCTATCTATCTCTTCTATTAGGGTAAGCAGATGTTGCTTCTCTCTTAGCAGCTTTATTTCTGATTAGCTTAGAAAATAACTATAATAGGCTGTCATAGTACCTAACAGAATGACCGGCTTGCATAACAATTAGTTTGCATTTCTTAATTATCCTAAACAGTTTATGACAATTAGTAGTAAAAGGCCGAAACATCACATTTCATTTTTTTTCTTTAACTCCTAACCCTTCCATCCCTTATCTCTGGGATGGGGAGTCCTTATATAACAGTCCCTCATCTCAGTTGAGAGGTCATATGAGGGACAAGAGACACCTCATTCATTGAGGGTCTACGAAGCAGTACCATCAGTGAAAAGTGTCTCATTGCATAGGAGAGAGAACTACTAAACAAACAAACCAATAAGCAGAAAATTAGATAAAAAAGGCTAAAAAATAGAAAAAATATATTAAAAATAAATAAAAAATAAAAAGTCTGTGTCCAAGTTCCCTTTGGTGTGTTAGTTGTAGTATCGATACCTTCTACTATATAGCTAAAATCCTACTATAAGTGAATAGATGTCATATGTGTCCTTCTGAGTCTGGGTTAGTTCACTCAGGATGAGCTTTTCTAGTTCCATCCATTTGGCTGCAAATTGCATAGTTTCATTGTTCCTGATAGCTGAATAGTTTTCCATTGTGTAGATGTACCACAGTTTTTTAACCCATTCTTTGGTTTGAGGGACATCTGGGTTGTTTTCAGTTTCTAGCTATTACAATTAAAGCTGCTATAAACATAGATGAGGAAACATTCTTATGATTCCATGAAGAGGCATTTTCATGTATACTCAGAAGTGGTATGGCTGGGTCCTGACGCAAAGCTATTCCAAGATTTCTAAGATATCGCCAGAGTGACCTCCATAGTGGTTGCACAAGCCTGCACTCCCACCTGCAATGGAGTAGTTTACCCCTTTCTCCACACCCTCGCCAGCATGTGCTGTCATTTGAGTTTTTGATCTTAGCCATTCTGACAGGTGTGAGATGGAATCTCAGAGTAGTCTTGAGTTGCATTTCTCTGATGATTAAGGATGTTGAGCATTTCTTCAAGTGTCTCTCAGGCATTAGGGATTCCTCCTTTATGAATTCTCTATTTAGCTCTGTCCCCCATTTTTTGATTGGATTATTTGGTTTCTTGGCATTTCATTTCTTGTGTTCTTTGTAGATTTTGGATTTTAGCCCTGTGTCAGATGTGGGGTTGGTGAAGATTTTCTCCCAGTCGGTAGGCTGCCGTTTTGTTCGAATGACAGTGTCTTTTGCCTTACAGAAGCTTTTTAGTTTCATGACGTCCCATTTATTGGTTGTTGATCTCAAGTCCTGAGCTGTTGGTGTTCTGTTCAGGAAGTTGTCGCCTGTTCCAATTAGTTCGAGGGTTTCTCCCACTTTTTCTTCTAGTAGATTTAGTGTGACAGGCCTTATGTTAAGGTCTTTGATCCACTTGGACTTAAGTTTTGTACAGGTGATAAGTATGGGTCTAATTTCATTCTTTTATAAGTGGACATCCAGTTGGACTAGCACCATTTGTTGAAGATGCTGTCCTTCTTCCATTGTGTCATTTTGGCTTCCTTGTCAAATATTCGTGCCCTTTGTACAGCATCCTGCAACATTTGCTGCCTTGTGTCTGTTAACCCCGAAATCAAAATACGTCCGCGCAGGCCCCCGCCATCTTGGATCCCCCCCTGTACTTTGTTAATTAGAACAATTCCATATAGACTGATTAAATAAGGACTTATGTGGTATTAAAGTTATAGTTGATCCAAAAATCTCACTCTCTATCCTACTATGGATTTCCTTGTCGTATTCCTATAACCACCCAAATATTGTAGTGTATCATAAAAATCAATTTGGTTACAGGTTAAGCTCTACAAATTACCACATTTTAAATTAGAATCTATTTATTTTTTTTTGTAATTATATTTTCCATTTCAATGGCAATAGAATTGTTGTTAAAAGAAGAGCTAAGTTCTGTAATAGGACCAGATGTCATTCCCACACATGTGTCTTATAGCTATTTTGAAGGTCTCTTTTTCACCGTGCTCATATTAATGAGTAGGTTTTAAGGATCAGTGCTACCTTAATACTCCTTTTACTTCATCCAATTCTTCTCTTTTTTAGTTACCTGGGGCATTCTAAAATTTGAAGTTCATTTTTGTTATTGCTGTTGTTCAATGTATAACTGTACTCATCAAACACATTCTGAGACCACTTTTTTTAATTTTTGAGTTCTTTTTAAATACTTTATTTTTTTTCTTCATGTTACATCTCAGTAACAAACCCCTCCCTATTTCTCCTTCCTATCCCGCCCTTCCACCCTCTTCCCCCAGAAGTTTCCCCTTTCAGTCCAACAGATGGTTCCTTCTCTTATAACAGTAAGTATTATACAAAACAACAGATATAAATATGCCACATTTATGAGAGTTAAATGGCCCAGTATACCTTCCCAATGTCCAGTTTATACATATTTGGCCCCTGACTTTAACATTCTACTATCTAACCAACTCCATTAGTTTAAAGGTCTATATGTGACTCAACATTCATACTATCTTGCAACACACTTTTAAGAGTATCTTCTTAGATCTATAACACCCTCTTGATTCCTAAACAATTCAAAATTTAACTATGAGACTCTAGCTGTCTATTCTTCAACCACCTCAGAGACCTGAGAGGGATAAATATATTTGCTTATATAGGAAGTGCAGGGCCTGCAGCTTTCAAAACTAAGAAAGAACATACCAATGACTGCCTGGACAGTTCCCATTTTCTCTCCATACATTCCAGCATCAGTCTTCAGCCTTTGGGTCCTGTTTCTCTGACAGACATTTGTTGTAGAGCAGGGATTATGAAGGACTTACCTACCCTGTTTTGGCAGAGTTAGACTGTCGACTTCCCTGCTACCAAGTTTTGTCCTTTTTGGACAGCAGTTTCTCTGCAGTTGGTGCAAGGGGTTTTTTCATGCCAAGAGAAAGGCTTGCCACTAATTCAACCATCTTACAGTGGAGGTTCTTCGATGCTTATCTTCTACTTGGAGTAGAATAGGGGGTGCTGTCAGGCGCTGATATGTCTCGATATCAAAAAGAAAAATCTTGATTTAAGATAACATCTTTGAATGCCATATTCTGCAGATCTCTTGGGGTTTTTGGAGATGCCCTATCCATCTCTTTTATTTAGATAAGCAAATGTTGCTTGTCTCTTAGCAACTTGATTACTGGGTAATTTTGAGAATATCTGTGATAGACTGTCATAGTAGCTAACAAAGTGACATGTTTGCATGACTAGGAGTTTGTTTTAACTATCCTAGACCGTTTTAGACGGTTGGTATCAAGAGCTCAGAGTTTCACATTTTATTTTTAAGTATCTCTAGGTATGATACCATTAGGAAGCGTTACCTTTAAATTTGTATCAATATACAAAGATCTTTTCAATTGTGGTTAAATATACTCTTAATTATGTATCAATATACAAAGATCAATGCCTATGTAGCCCAATACAATCTTAATATTACGTCCATATACAAGGGTCAATACCATTGTGGCCAACTATAATCTTAATTTTGTATCAATATACAAAGATCAATACCGATGTAATCCAATACAATCTTATTTTTGCACAATAAACAATGGTCAATACCACTTTAGCCAAATAAACTACTAATTTTGTATCAATATAAAAAGGTATAAGGGCATATTCAATAATCTGCCCCTTCTTCTTGGACCTTCCTGTGCTGTGTCTATATCTCATTTTTCTCAAGCCCATGCACTCCTACATAGGAGAGGAAGAAGGATACAGAAAAGGAAAAGTAGGAATTCCCTGGGGTAACCTTTAAAACCCATTAAGACCGGACCATTTATCAGCTTGTCTTCTCTTCCCCTATATATCAGAATTTTCAGTTATCCTTCAAATAACCTAAAAGAAGGGCAGAGAAACACCTTCCCCATCCACTGGGCATGGGACATCGCTCTCTTAAAGTGACTTCCTGCTGATTTGGGTCATAGTAGACCTGTTTGGGGCCTGAACCCAAATGGGAAAAATTATTAAAAATGTTAGTACACTCCTTTTATGTTCAGTCCTTCTGTTCTCAGCTGTTTAGATGACCTAAGGGGTTTGTAGGCAGAAGCTGATCTTGCAGGCTTCACTGAGGTTCCTGCCAGGGCATTGTGTAGAGCTGAGCGGTCCCAGTGACATTGGATTGCTGTGGTGGTTGCAGGCCCCCGATGGAGACAGCTATTGAGGAAGTCTGCCAGGTTGAATCAGCTGGGTCACTCGTCCTCCTTGGTGCCTGATTCTGCTCTCTGCTGAGGATTCCGCTGTCCAGCCGTCCCCAGGACCCAGCCATACCACTTCTGGGTATACACCCAAAGGACCTCTCACGGAGACATAGGGAAGTCTCCTCATCTATGTTCATAGCAGCCTTATTTGTAATAGCTAGAAATTGGAAACAACCCAGATGTCCCTCAACTGAAGAATGGATTAAAAAATTGTGGTACATCTATACAATGGAATATTACTCAGCTTTCAGAAACAATGAAATCATGCAATTTGCAACCAAATGGATGGATCTAGAGGAGCTCATCCTGAGTGAGCTAACCCAGTCTCAGAAGGATGCACATGGCATCTATTCACTTATAGTAGGATTTTAACTATATCGTACAGGATATCTGTACTACAACCAACACACCAAAAGGAACAAGGACATAATTTTTTTTTATCTTTTTCTTTTTCCTTCTTTTTTTCTTTTTTCTTTTTCCTTTTCCCTTCTCTTTTTCCTCTTTTTTTGTTGATATTCTTTGTTTTTGTGGGTTTGTGTGTTTGTTGGTCTTTTTTTTAGTATTCCCCCAGTAGCAATGAGACACCATTCACGGGCAGTACTGCCTTGTAGGCCCCCGGTGAATGAAGAGGCTCTTGGCCCTCATATGACTCCTGATCTGTGGTGAGAGAATGTTAGGCAGGGACACTCCACCCCAGAGGAACAAGACGGAAGGGTCAGGGGGTAGAGCATGGGAGGGTGGGGCTGGGAAGCGGGAAAAGAGGACAATATGATAAGAATGTAACCTGAAGCAACAAACAAATAAATTTATTAACTAAAAAAAAAAAAAAAAAAAAAGGCAGGGGGCAGGGCTGAAACACTGTGAATGGAATAGAGGATACAGCCATTCGGCCTGGTTTTGCAGACCTCCAGGTGTAGAGAAGACATGGAGCTAAGGTAAAATACAAGAGAATTGTGGTATTGGCCCATGCCTTTGACTTCAGTGGAGACGGGGTGGGGGGGGGAAGCACCGTAGAGTTGGTGGTCTTGAGTATTCTGGAGTCATACGGAGCGGGGTGGTGAGGGTGCATACTCTTGGTCCCACCATTCAAGAAGAGTACACCCTTGGTCCCAGCTCCCAGCACACTGGAGACAGAAACGGGCAGATCCCGGAGCTCAGGGTCAGCCTGATGCAGGGCAAACTCTAAATAGAGAAAGACTTTGATCCAGGAGTGGTGGAACACATCTTTGATCCCTTCAGATGGGAAACACAGGTCCCTGATCCCAATAATTGGAATTCAGAGACACACACATGGGATTTGGAGGGACCTAGGTTTGGAGGCTACTTACAAAAGGCCTTCTCGATGCAGGCAGATTGTCCTTTGGGATCTCAAAATATATACACTAGAGCTGGTTTAGCTCCAAGGTGACAGAATGATTTCTTCTTTAACCCGGATTGAAAGATAACGCTTTGTATGTTGTCAGAAGGCCAAATGTGCTTCAGGAGAAGTACTACCTAGCCCCCCCCACCCCCCCAAAAAAAAGAAAAAAAGAGGGCAATTGTCCTAGGGTTGGGATTGGGGCAGGGCTCTGTTCTTATCTTTCCAGGAGAATCGAAGCGTCCATTAGGGGAGCCCGGGGACGGCTGAGACCACTTTTTAACAAACTATGACAATGATTTCTCATTTTTTGATTAGTGGACTTTTATCACAGTGTACTTGGTCTGAAATACCTTCATATTAGTAATATATATGTATATATATTCTCTACTGTAGAAGAATTTTAATCCAGCAATATGGGCTGCTCTGGCAAGAGATCACATCCAAAACCCTTCTAGGTATATATGATCCAGCTGGAATGCAGACACATACTTGATTAACGTATGTTCTGACTGCAATAAAGACACACCCTTAGAGCACAACTTTAATCTCATACAATGTAGGTAACGCATTTTGTAGAAGGAAACTACTATGATTGAAAATGATGTCTAATTGAGGGACAGAAAATGTAATGAATCAGAGAAAGCTTTGATGGAATAGGATATGCCAAACTCATAAGAACATCACAGGAAAGAGAGGCTATTTAATAGAATGCAGGAAGAATCAAGAAGACAGTTGGGACTCAGTTAGTATGAGGCCAAGTAGAGAAATTTAAGTGAAGCCAAGCAAAGCCAGTTTAAATTATGTAGGTTAGAGAGGAGTTGGAGCCAGAACAGCTGAATTGAGCCAACTAGCCAGAGTTCAGAAAGAACTACAAAAGGAACAGTAATCCAGCAGTAAGTCTCTGAGAAAACAATTACATCAGGCAAATAAAAATAAATTTTACACTCTACCTTCAATACTCATGTTTTGTGTTAAGTTTCTGCTCTTAGCAATGAAAATCATGTAGAATTCTTGAGTTTTTGTGCATTTTATCTAGAGCTATATTTAGTAATTCACTTTTGAGAGTTGCTTATGTTTATTTTTACTTAGACAACATGATTCAGTAACTGGATTTTCAGAAGATGTATGCATCTTTCTGCATAACAGTAACAGGAGAAAGTACTTTATCTAACAAGGAGGGTTATGCTTTACATAGAGTTATAGAACAATTTCTACTACTATAAATTCAGACACTCATTACTTAGGGTCATCTCATTTACAGGATCCCCTTCCTTCCCATTCTTCCTTTTAAGAACTGTCCAGACAGCCACCAGTATATCATTTCTTAGTTTTGGAAGCTGCAGGCCCTATACTTCCTATAAAATCAGATATATTTATACCTCTTAGGTCTCTGAGGTGGTTGAAGAATAGATAACTAGAGTCTCATAATTAAATTTTGATTGTTTAGGAGTCAAGAGAGTGTTATAGATCTAGGAAGATGCTTTTAAAAATGTGTTGCAAGTTAGTATGAATGTTGAGTTAGATATAGAACTTTAAACTCATGGAGATGGTTAGATAGTAGAATGTTAAAGTCAGGTTTCAAATACATATGGACTGAACATTGAGAATGTACGCTATGCCATATAACCCTCATAAATGTGGCCTAATTACTTTCATTGTTTTGTGTTGTATCTATCATTATAAGAGAAAGAACCATATGTTGGACTGAAAGGGGGAGCTGTTGGGGGAAATAAGATATACCTTAAGCTTAAAAATAGGGAAGAGAATGGGGGGGTTGAGGGTGGGAGGGAGGGACTGGAGGGGGGAGTAGGGAAGGGACTGCGATTGAGATGTAATTTGAAGAAATAAAAAAAAATAATAATAACAGCAGACACATTACCACATGGCATGACATTTGTGTTGTAACTTTGCCACTCTCAGAGTTAGGCTTTGGGTTGATTTTCAGAAAACTCAGTTCCATAACTGGGGAAGATAAGGTTGCCTTACTTAGATGACCTAAAAATTTTTTAAGTGCTTCAATTAGGTTTGACTTCTTGAGTTTACATTGTCATTTTCCTTCTTTGTCCACTACACTTAGGAAAAATGACAACATTTACAATAGTTTTTAGCTGGAAAAATATTTTAAATACTCACCAGAACACAATGACTGAAAATAATATCTTAAGAGATCCTGTGCTGCCACATTGTTTCCTACTCTTAGTGTTCTCATTTCTTATATTTTTGGTTGTGAGAATAGCCTTTAATGGCTGAGCCTTCTCTCCAGCCCAGTGTTCTCATTTCTAAGGTAACATTAGCAGTAACTTTTTTTCTTTTTACTTTTTTTTTATAAACATTTAATTATTTGCTGGTGGGAGTGCAAGCTTGTACAAACATTATGGAAATCAGTCTGACAATATCTTAGAAAATTTTAAATAGCTCTACCTCAAGACCCAGCCATACCTCTTCTGGGTATACATCCAAATGATTCCTCACCAAACCACAAGGACGTTTCCTCATCTATGTTCATAGCACCTTATTTGTAATAGCTAGAAGCTGGAAACCACCAAGATGTCCCTCACCTGAGGAATGGATAAAAAAATCTGTGGTACATCTACACAATGGAATACTACTCAGCCATCAGAAACAACAAAATCATGCAATTTGCAGCCAAATGAATGGAACTAGAGAAGCTCATCCTGAATCAGGTAACCCAGACTCAGAAGGATGTGCATGGTGTCTATTCACTTATAATAGTATTTTAGCCATATAGGACAGGATAACTATCCTACAGCCAATGCACCAAAGGAAACAGGAGCATAGAATTTGTTTCCTGTCAATGAGACACTTTGCCCTAGTTGTAGTGCCTTGTATGCCCCCAGTATATGAGGAGGCTCTTGGCCCTCATATGACTGCTGAACTGGGGAAGTGGACTGATAGGTAGAGTCACTCCACTCAGGAGGAGTGGGTTGGAAGGTATAGGGGGTAGAGGGTGAGAGGGCAGGACTGAGAGGGGTGGAAAGAGATTATTATGATGGAGATGTAACCAGAAGTAACAAAAAACATAAAAAACATTTAATTATTAATTATTTACATCTCCATTGTCACACCCTTCCTCCACCCTCTCCAAGCCCCTCCCAACCACCCTCTACCTCCGCTCCCACCCCTCCCATGGCTCCAGTGTAGGGTGTCTCTGTGTATCAGCCCCCTTCAGTTCATTAATCACATGAGGTCGAAGAGCTTCCTCTTGCATAGGAGGCATACATGGCAGTTCCACCAGGGTGGGGTGTCGCACTGACAGGTAACCAAGTTCCTGTTCCTCTATTGATTGTAGGATGTTTGTCCTATACTATAATGGCTAAAATCTAGCTATAAGTGAATATATACCATGTGTATCTTTCTGAGTTAGCTCACTCATGATGATCTTTTCCTGTTCCATCCATTTGGTTGCAAATTGAATGATTTCCTTATTACTGATAGCTGAGTAGTATTCCATTGTGTAAATATACCACAGGTTTTTGTTTGTTTGTTTTTTATCCACTCTTTGGTTGAAGGACATCTGGGTTGTGTCCAGTTTCTAGATATTATAAATAAATTTTCTATGAACATAGTTGAAGAGATGTCCTTGTGGATTGGTGAGGAATCTTTTGGATATATGCCCAGAAGTGGTATGGGCTGGGTCTTGAGGCAGAGGTATACCAAGTTTTCTAAGATATTGCAACACTGATTTCCATGTTGGTTGTACAAGTTTGCACTCCCATCAGCAGTATGGGAATGTTTCTCTTTCTCCAAAGCCTTGCCAGCATATGCTGTGTTTTGAGTTTTTGATCTTAGTCCTTCTAACAGGAAGGAGATGAATTGCATTTCTCTGACAATTAAGGAATGTGACTATTTCTTCAAGTGTCTATTGGTCATTTTAGATTCCTCTTTTGTGAATTCTCTGTTTAGATCTGTTCCCCATTTTTTTTTTAAATTGGGTTACTTGGTTTTCTGGTGTCTAATCAATCATTCAATAAGTGGAACCTCATGAAACTGAAAAGCTTCTGTAAGGCAAAGAATACTCTCATTAAAACAAAACAGCAGCCTGCAGATTGGGAAAAGATCTTCACTAACTCCACATCTGACAGAGGGTTAATATCTAAACTCTATAAAGAAATCAAGAAATTAAACACCAGCAAATCAAGTAACCCAATCAGTAACCTTAATCCTTATGAGTTTAGAAATTTTCAGAATTTATAGATTCCACTCGCAATTGACACTCAGATTCTATACTTCTGGAACTCCTTTTGACAAAGAAGAAAAGAAAACCAAAGAAACAAACAAACAAAATCATTATTATTACTGGATCTTCAGGGAAGCAACCAATCCACCTAGAGGAGAATAGTCAATGTTTCTGTGAACAAAGGAATAAAGGAGATTAGTTGTAGAAGAATTTTACCCAAAAATTATGGCTACTTTTGTCAGGGATCACATCCAAAGACCTGGGTCTGTATGATTCTGGTGGAACATAGACTTGCCCTTAGTACAGAACTTTAATGATTCTACCTGGAATACAGACCCTTAATCTATCTGGCCAGAATATACAGGACACACCTTTAATCCCTCTTGTTGAAATTTAGTACACACCTTTAATTCCAAATAATGACATCTAATTCAGGATCAAACAAAGTGATGAATATGAGAAAGATTTGACAGAATGAATCAGAGTTAGAATATGACCAACTCTCATGAGAGAGAAAGAGGATATTTAAGAGCAGTTCAGAGAGTGAGACAGTACAGTGCAGAGGAAGAGAGTACAGTATAGGAATACAGTAGAGTTTGTGGAGACAGTACAGTAGAGTTCAGGAGTACAGTAGAGCTCAGTGTGTTTTAGCACATTTCAGTTGAGTGCAGCTAAGTTTGACCAATTCAGTTTATGGAGTTCAGAGACAGTTTTTTTTCAAGCAAGACAGTTAGTGAGGAGCAGAGATAAGCCAGCTTGAATCAGCCAGCTGAAGAGGAGTTTGAGTGAGAACAGCTGAGTTAAAATAGCCATCCAGAGTTCAGAAAGAACTAGAAAGGGTGATATTACTCAGCAGTAAGACTCAGAGGCTGAAAACATTCTTGGCCTAGATTAGCGGACAGAGATTGGAAGCTGAAGGCTTCAAGAATTGGGCTTGTAGAAGATTAGATGGTATGAAGGCTAGAAGCTTCCAGGACTGGGCCTAGGAATAGTTAGATTAAAATGTTCCAGGCTCAGCACAAATCATGTGTTAGTAATATTAGGTATGGCTCTCATCTCATCCCCTCATTTGAGGAAATAAAAACATTTACAATGTGTACAGCAGACACACACACACAAACACATGCACACACACACATATGAGAGAGAGAAAGAGAGAGAGGTGAGAGAGAGGGAGAGAGGGGGAGAGAGGGGAAGAGAGGGGGGAGAAAGGGAGAAAGAGAGAGAGAGACACAGAGAGAGAGAAATCATGCATGATTTCCTGGTTTCTGATAGCTGAGAAGTATTCCACTGTGAAAATGTACCAAAATTTTTTTTTTAATCCATTTATCAGTTGAGAGATTTCTGGGTTGTTTCCAGTTTCTAGCTATTACAAATATGGCTGCTATGAACATAGATGAGGATATGTCCTTGTGTTTTGGTGAGGAATTGTTTGGGTTGATACCCAGAAGTGGTATGGCTGGGTCTTGAGGCAGAGCTATTCCAAGTTTCCTAAGAAAACATCAGACGGATTTCCATAGTGGTTGTACATGTCTGCACTCCCACCAGCAATAAAAGAGTGTTCCCCTTTCTTCACAATCTTGCCAGCATGTGCTCTCATTTGAGATTTTGATCTTAGCCATTCTCACAGGTGTGAGAAGGAATCTCAGAGTCATCTTGAGTTGCATTTCTCTGATCATTAAGGATTTTGAGCATTTCTTCAAATGTCTCACTGCCATTAGAGATTCCTCCTTTGTAAATTCTCGGTTTAAGTCTGTTTCCCATTTTTGATTGGATTATTTGATTTCTTTTTTTTTTTTACTTTATTTTTTATTTCTTCAAGTTACATCTCAATTGTAATCCCCTTCCTACTCCCCCCTCCAGTCCCATCCTCCCACACTCTTCCGACTCAACCCAGCCAACCCCTTCCTTTTTTTTAACGTTTAAGGTATATTTCCCCCCCCCAACAGCTCCCCCTTTCAGTCCAACAAATGGTTCTTTCTCTTATAATAATGAATAGAATGCAAAACCACAGAGGTAATTAGGCCACAGTTATGAGGGTTATATGGCTTAGCATACATTCCTAATGTACAGTCCATATGTATTTGGAATCTGACTTTAGAATTCTACTATCTAACCATCTCCATGAGTTTAAAGTTCTATATCTAACTCAGCTTTCATACTTACTTGCATCACAATTTAAAAAGTATCTTCTTAGATCCATAACACTCTCTTGATTCCTAAACAACTCAAAATTTAATTATGAGACTCTAGCTATCTATTCTTCAACCACCTCAGAGACCTGAGAGGGATAAATATATCTGATTATATAGGAAGTGGAGGGCCTGCAGCTTACAAAACTAAGAAATGACATACCAGTGGCTGCCTGGACAGTTCCCATTTTCTCTCCATACATTACAGCATCGATCTTCAGTCGTTTGGCCCCATTTCTCTGACAGATATTGATTGTAGAGCAGGGGTTATGAAGGACTTGCCTACCCTGTCTTGGCAGAGCTAGGTTGTCGACTTACCTGCTTCCAGGTTTTGTCCTTTTTGGACAGCATTCTGTCTACAGTTGGAGCAAGGGGTTTTTCCTGCCAAGAGATAGGCTTGAGACTAATTCAGCCATCTCCCACTGGAGATTCTTTGATGCTCATCTTCTACTTGGAGTAGAACAGGGGGTGCTGTCAGGAGTTGATTTGTCTCAATATCAAAAAAATCTAAAGTTAAGAAAACATCTTTGAATGCCATATACTGCCGATCTCTTGAAGTTTATGAAGAGGCGCTATCTATCTCTTATATTAGAATAAGCAGATGTTGATTGTCTCTTAGCAATTGATTTCTAATTATTTTAGAAAACAACTATAGTATACTGTCATAGTACCTAACACAATGACAGGCTTGCATGACTATTGGTTTGAATTTCTTAATTATCCTAAACAGTTTATGACAATTAGTAGCAAAAGGCTGAAACTTTACGTTTCATTTTTTTTTCTTTACCCCCTAACCCTTCTATCCCATTTCTCTGGAGTGGAGTGTCCCTTTATAACAGTCCCTCACCCCAGTTCAGAAGTCATATGAAGGCCCAGAGCCTCCTCATACACTGGGTGTCTACGAGGCAGTACCACCAATGAAAAGTGTCTCATTGCCCAGGAGAGAGAACTAAAAGACAAGTAAACAAATAAGCAGACAAACAGATAAAAAAGAATAAAAAAATAAATAAATAAAAAATAAAAAGTCTATGTCCATGTTCCCTTTGGTGTGTTGGTTATAATATTGATATCCTCTACTATATAGCTGAAATTCTACTATAAGTGAATAGATGCCATATGCATCCTTCTGAGTCTGGTTTAGCTCACCCCGGATGAGGGAGTTTAATTTCTTGAGTTCTTTATAAATTATGGATATTAGCCCTCTGTTGGAAGTGGGGTTTGTAAAGATCTTTTGCCAATCTGTAAGTTACTGTTTTATTCAAAGAAAAGTATCCTTTGCCTTACAAAAGTTTCTCAATTTCATGAGGTACCACTTATTGATTTTTGGTATTAGAGCCTGAGCTATTGGTGTTCTGTTCAGGAAGTTGTTACCTGTGCCAATAAGTTCGAGGCTTTTCCCTACTTTCTCTTCTATTAGACTTTGTGTGTGGATTAATGGCTTTGATCCACATGGACTTAAGTTTTGTGCAAGGTGATACATATGGGTCTAATTTCATTCTTTTACATGTCGATATCCAATTAGACCAGCCCCATTTGTTGAAGATGCTGTCCTTTTTCCATTGTACGGTTTTGGCTTTTTTTTTTTCCAAAAATGAAGTGAACATAGGTGTGTGTGTGTTCATTTCTGGGTCTTCAATTCGATTCGATTGATCCACTGATCTCTTTCTGTACCAGTACCATGCTGTTTTTATTACTGTTTCTCTGTAGTATAATTTGAAATCTTGGATGGTGATACCTCCAGATTTTTTCTTTGTACAGGATTGATTTAGCTATTCTGGTTTTTTTTTGTTATTCCATATGAAATTGAGAATTGTTTTCTCCAGGTATATAATGTATTGTGTCAGTATTTTGATAGGAATTGGATTTAATCTGTATATATTTCTTTTAGCAGGATGGCCATATTTATTATGTTGATCCTACCTATTGAGGAACATGGGAGATCTTTCCATCTTCTGATGTCCTCTTCAGTTTCTTTCTTCAGGGACTTTAAGTTCTTGTCATTCAGGTCTTTCTCTTGCTTGTTTAGAATTACCCCCAGGTATTTTATATTGTTTGGGGCTATTGGGAAGGGTGTCGTTTCCCTATTTTCTTTCTCAGCCCATTTATTTTTTTGTATAAAGATGTGCCTCTGATTTTTCTGAATTACTTTTGTATCCAGCCACCTTGCTGAAGCTATTTTTCAGTTGTAGTGGTTCTCTGATATAATTTTTGGGGTCACTTATGTATACTATAATATTGCCTGCAATTAGGGATAATTTGACTTCTTTATTTCCAATTTGTATCCCCTTGATTTTCTAAGTTGTCTTATTGCTCTAGCAAGAACTTCAAGTACTATGTTGAAGAGATATGGTAAAAGTGGGCATCCTTGCCTTTTCCCTGAGTTTTGTGGAAATGCTTTATGTGTCTCTCCATTTAATTTGATGTTGGCTACTTGCTTGCTGTATATCGCCTTTATTATTTCTAGGTAGGGTCCCTATATACTCATCCTCTCCAGGAATTTTAGCATGAGGTGGTGTTGGATTTTGCCAAATGATTTTTCAGTATCTAGCGAGATGATCATGTTGTTTCTTTCTTTCACTTTGTTTATATGGTGAATTACATTGATGGATTTTCATTTGTTGAACCATCCCTGCATTCCTGGGATGAAGCTGACTTGATCATTGTGTATAATACTTTTGATGTGTTCTTGGATTTGGTTTGCTAGTATTTTACTAAGTATTAATGTGGGAAATTGGTCTGAAGTTATCTTTCTTTGCTGCGTTTTTGTGTGGTTTAGGAATCAGTGTGACTGTGGCTTCATAGAATCAGTGTGACAGTGTTCCTTCTGTTTCTACTTTGTGGAACATTTTCAAGAGTATTGGTATTAGCTCTTCTTTGAAGGGCTGATAGAATTTAGTGCTTAAACCATTTGGCCCTGAGCTTTTTTTTTTGGTTGAGAAACTTTTAATGACTGTTTCTCTTTCCTTAGTGGTTATAGGACTGTTTAATTTGTTAACCTGATGTTGATTTAACTTTGGTAGTTGGAATCTATAAAGAAAGTTGTCCTTTTGCTCAAGTTTTTAAATTTGGTAGAGTACAGGTTTTTAAAGTAGGACCTAAAGATTCTCTGGTTTTCCTCAATTTCTGTTGTTATTTGTCCCTTTTCATTTCTGATTTTGTTGATTTGGGTATTTTTTCCCTCTGCCTCTTACTTAATTTGGCTAAGGGTTTGTCTATTTTGTTGATTTTCTCAAAGAACCAACTCTTGGTTTTGTTGATTCTATATATTGTTCTTTTATTTCTCCAAGTTGTTAAATTCAGCCCTAAGTTTGATGATTTCCTGCCTTCTGCTCCTCTTGGGAGTGTTTGCATCTTTTTTTTTCCAGATCTTCCAGTTCGACTGTTAATTTGCTAATATGAGCTGTCACAATTTTCATTTTGAAGGGACTTAGTGCTATCAACTTTCCTCATAGCGCTGCTTTCATTGTGTCCCATAGGTTTTTATATGTTTTGTATTCATTTTTGTTGGATTTTAAGAAGTCTTTGATTTCCTTCTTTCTTTATTCCCTGACCCAGTAGTCATTCAGAATGTACAGGCTTTCTGTTATTTTTGTTGTTGTTGAAGTACAGCTTTATTCCATGGTGGTCTGATAAGATACAAGTGGTTATTTAAATTTTTTGTATCTGTTGAAGCATGCTTTGTGTCCCACTACATGGTCGATTTTGGAGAAGGTTCTGCATGGTGCTGAAAATAATGTGTATTCTTTGGGTTTGGGCGAACCATTATGGAGATATCTGTTAGGTCCATTTGGTTCATGACCTCTGTTAGACTCATAATTTCTCTGTTTGGTTTCTGTCTTGATGATCTGTCCATTACTGTGGGTGTGGTGTTGAAGTATTCCACTACTAATGTGTGGGGATCAATGTGTAGTTTAAGGTCTAGAAATGTTTCTTTTACAAATGTGGGTGCCCTTGTATTTGGTGCATAGATAGTCAGTATTGAGATGTCATCTTGATGAATATTTCCTTTAATGAGTATGTAGTGCCCTTCTCTATCTTTTTTTTATTAACTTTAGTTGAAAGTCTATTTTATTTGATATAAGAATGGCTACTCCAGCTTGCTTCCTGGGCCCATTGCTTGGAAAACCTTTTCCTAGCCCTTTACTCTGTGGTACCATCTATCTTTGTTAGTGAGATCCGTTTCTTGTTTGCAGCAAAAATGATGGGTCTTGTTTACAGATCCATTCTGTAAGCCTGTGTGTTTTTATTGGGGGGGTTGAGTCCATTGATGTTGATGGATATTAAGGACCAAAGGTTGTTTCTTCCTGTTATTTTGATGTAGGTGGTGTTTGTGTGTTTCTATTGGTTTAGCTGCAATGGAGTTCTTTTGTGTTCTTGGGTGTAGTTATCTTCTCTGGGTTGGAATTTTCCTTTGAGGATATTCTGTAGGCTGGTTTTGTGGGTAGATACTATTTAAATTTGGTTTTGTCATGGAGTGTTTTGTTTTCTTTGTCTATGCTGATAGAGAGTTTTGTTGGGTATAGGAGCCTGGCCGGGCTTCTATATTCTCTTAGGGATTGTACAATGTCTGTCCAGGCCCTTTTGGCTTTTAAAGTGTCTGAGGAGACGTCAGGTATAATTATGATGGGTCTGCCATTATACATTACTTGATTTTTCTGTCTTATAGCTTTTAATATTATGTCTCTGTTCTACACATTTGAAGTTTCAATTATTATGTGGCCAGAAGAGTGTCTTTTCAGGTCTAATCTCTTTGGTTTGCCTCTTGGAATTTACCAGCATCTCTTTCTTTAGGTTTAGGAAGTTTTTTCTATGATTTTGTTGAGGATGTTTCCTGCACCTTGGAGTCAGGAGTCTTCTCTTTCATCTATGCCTGTAATTATTAGTTCTGTCTTTTCATTGATTTTTTATATGTTGTGGGTGAGAATGTTTTTAGATTTCTCATTTTCTTTAGTTGTTGTGCTGATTTCTTCAATCAAAACTTCCATGCCTGAGATTCTGTCTTCCATCTCCTGTATCCTTTTTTGATACTCATGTTTGTAGTTCCTATTCTCTTCCCTTGACTTTCCACCTCCAGGATTGTCTCTGTTTGTGTTTTCTTTATTGCTTCCACTTCCAATTTCAAGCCTTGAACAATTTTGTTTATTTTGTTTCCTGCTCCAATTTGCTTGTCTTTGTCTGCAAATCTTTCAAATCTTTCATTGCCTTGTCTCTTTCCTGTTCAAGTTGGGCTATATTGGTTTCAATGTCTCCAATGGTATTTTCTATTGCTTTCATTTGTAAAATTTGTAAATTCTTTAAATTCTTTTAGGGTTTTAACTTCTTCTTGTAAGGATGCCATCATTTCCCTAAGTATAGATTTGTCATCATTTTCATGTGTTTCAACTGTGGTGGAATGTTAACCTAACTGAATTTTGTTGGAGTCATATTTCCCTGATTTTGTCAGTTTTATTCTTTCGCTGACCTTTAGCCATCTTGTTGCCAAAAGCTCCGTGTTCTTGATGTCTTCTGGACCTGTTGCCAAGGAGGGAGCTTTGGTGTATGGTACGTATAATCTTGATGTCATGTAGCTTAGTACAAGCTAGGTGAGGTCTTGAGATGTGGGCTGGGTCTTGGTGGACCCCCGAAAGTTCACCCCTTCCTATTGTGTTGAATTGGGGACTCAGGTCTGGGATTCGGTGGGATGAGTTATTCTACCCTTCAAGGTCTTCATATCTAGTGAGTCTTCCTAGTGATGTTTGTTTGGCTCAGAGTACCACAGATTGGATACTAGAGCCACGGATCTCCTGCCGCTTGTGTTCCTGATCAGAGGGTCATATCTGTGGTCATGATCCCCACCAGGTGGCTTCTTTTAGGTGGTCACCAGTGCACCTCTCAGTGCTAAGCAATAAGCCTTTGTAGTCTGTGTCACTGGGGCAGTGCACAAAGGCCAAAAAATTGCTGCTCCCGCCTAGGAGCTGTAGATTCTGAAGACAGGGAATCCCGCTGAGAAGGGGCAAGGTGCACTGAATCCGATATGAACAACACAACCCATACACTGGGCTTAGTGGAGTTCCACAGCCTTATAGTTTGCCCATCTGCCTTTCAGCCCGCTCTGATCTTCCCATTTCAGTGGCACTACTGGTTCCTCTTTAGGGTGTTGGAATGACCCTGTGAATGCTGGGTGTTCAGGAAGTCGGGAGGTACCTCTATCTAGCAGTTGGGGCTGCCTTCCAAAGCCATGCAGTGATCAGACCTGTGAGACACTATTCTGGTGTAGGAACAGCAGCCCTCAGCCTTGTCTGGGTGCAATGTCCTTCCAGGTGATTGTATAACCAGTAGAGGGACCTGTATATCCAACACCTGTCTGAGTAAGCCCTGATATGCTTGTGCCTCTCAAACCACCACTCTGCTGGAGATAAATCTTGGTAATCCTGTAGTTCTCCTGTTTAGAATGCCAGCATGGAAGCAGGGTTCGCCTGGAGAGTGGTGAGTACCCCTCTCTGGGTTTCTGAGCTACTCGTGGGGTATTTGGATGGCTTCCTGAATGCTTCGGAGGCTGGCTCTGTGCCAGTCTCTGTTCTGCACCAGGCCCCGTGTCTGGGACCTGGGTCTCTGCCCTGCCCCACTGGACAATGCTCAGGGTCCTGGGTCTCTGGCCCGCATCATTGGTCTCTGGTCTGTGCCTAGTGTCTGTGCCCTGCACCACTGGCCTCTGCTCTGAGTCCCAGGTCTCTGCTCCATGTCCTGGTCTCTGTTCTGATGCCAGGACTCCAGCTTCTGGTCTGCAGCTGGTAGGTCTGTTTCCCTGAGTGTCTGGGAGACCTGCCCATGGACTCCCAATAGCCCCTGGGTTTGCTGGGTGAGACCCCGTGGGTTCACACTTCTCAGATTGCTGCTAAGCTTGTTTATATTTCTGCAATGTTGTAGCTATTCTCTCTGTGTTTAAAATGTGTCTGTGCCATCTGCCACCATTTTGGATACCTTCTACTTTTATTTTTTTAATCATATTAACCTGTTTATTTTATTTCTATATTTGTTTATTTTGTTTTATATGGGTGGGTGATTCATTGCATGAATGTTTTTGCACCACTTTCATGTCTGTTACCCACAGAAGTCAGAAGAGGGCATAGGATTCCCTGGAACTGGAATTACAGACAATTATTAGCTGCCATGCTGATGCCAGGTGTGGAACCTAGGCCTGCTAGAAGAGCAAGTAGTGCTACATGTTTTACTTAAAACTCTTAGCACTAGTACTCATTCTTACAATTTTATGTTAAAACAATCCCTCAATTCTATAGTAGTATCATAAAGAGATATTTTTATTTTTTTAAAAAGCGTATTAATTCAAGTCATATGTCCATCACAGCCCTTTCCCTCCATCCCTCCTAGTACTATTCTTCAACTTCTGCAACCTCTCCCACCTATCCTACTCCTCAGTTATGGGGGGCCTCCACATACCAGCCCCCTTCAGTTCATCAATCACCTGAGAACTAAGAGTTTCCACTGTTCCACTAGAGTGAAGTGTCCCACTGACAGATAACAAACTCCATGTTCCTGTTCCTTTAGGTCTATTAATTGTAGGATAATTATCCTGCACTATGTGGCTAAAGCCCAGTTATAAGTGAATACATGCTATGTGTATTTTTCTGAGTTTGGGTTAGCTCACTCAGGATTAGCTTTTCTAGTTCCATCCATTTGGTAGCAAATTGCATAATTTCCTTGTTTCTGATAGCTTAGTATTATACCATTGTATAAATGTACCACAGTGTTTTGGTTTTTGTTTTGTTTTGCTTTAATCCATTCTTCAAATGAAGGATATCTGGGTATCTGGGTTGTTTCTAGTTTCTAGATATTACAAATAAACCTGCAATGAACATAGTGAGGATATGTCCTTGTGGTTTGGTGAGGAATCTTTTGGATATATGCCCAGGAATGGTATATTTGGATCTTGAGGTAGTGCTATTCCAAGTTTTCTAAATTATCACCAGACTGATTTCCATAGTGATGGTACCACTTTGCACTCCCACCCACAATGGAGGAGTGTTCCTCTTTCTCCACACCCTTGCCAGCATGTGCTGAACAGACATTTTTCTAAACTGACAAGTGATAGGTAAGTAGTGTGGTGGCACATGTTAGTCTTGTATCTGTGTCTCTGTAATCTCAGTCCTTCAAGCGATTGTCACTAGGATCTAAAATGATGTAATGATATTTCCCTTTGTTGCATATAAATGTAAGATATGTTTTGGTTTTATTTCTTGTTATTTAGAGAAAATTCATTACCACTATGATGAGGAGAGAGAATGAGTTAGAAAAATGCCCACCTTCATATATATAGAGAGCTAACTTTCTCTTGTTAGCTCTATATTCTTAAATTGGTTTAACATAATATAGTTACTATAAGTCCAACTTTCATACCACCTACTCGTTCTATCTGTTGGGTATGTACTAGTGGATCTATTCTCTATGTACCTATTTAATATCTGTCTACTTATGTATCAGCTAGCTATCATCTAGTCCTCAATTTCCTTTAATCTGTCATCTGTTACACCCAACTGTCCATATTAATATCCTTCAAACTATATGTTCATGATTATAATTTCCAGAGAAGAATGATATGCACATTTTTTGAAAGAACTTGCTGTGTAACATTATCTGGCCTGGAAATCTCTTTCTAAGCCACACTGTCTTTGAGCTCATCAACATCCACCTGCCTCTGTCTCCTCAGTACTAGTATTAAAAACATGCAACACCAAACTTAGCTTCACATTAGTTGTTAAAACCATGTTTTTGTTTTCTCTGAGATTTTATGTCTTTATAAAGAAGCACTTTTATTTAATATATATATATAAAGAACCATTTCCTGAATGCCTTCAAGGATAAATTTTAGAGATACAAGACCATAAAGCAAATATATTATGAGATTAGAATAACAAAACATACTATTATATGTAAGTTATGTTAATTCTTTATGTCAGCCATGTCTTTTATAAGAACACAATATAATTCATGTTAGTATTATTTTCCTAAGTCATCTTCTTTTATAGCTTATATCTATAAACGATCTACCCCTCTCTCTCTTTTTCTCTCTCTCCCTTTGAGATAGGGTATTATATATTCCAGGTTTGCCTAAAATTTTATGTTTATCTGAGGAAAATTTTTAACTTCTGATCCTCTAGCCTACAATTTTCTAATGCTCATATTACAAGCATATATCAGTGTGGATAATCTATGTGGTACTAGAAATCATATCCAGGGCTTATGAATGCTAAGCATGCAGTCTACAAATAAACTATATAATAACCTCAAAAATTTCTTTGTGTTGCTGGAGATTATTGATTATAATTTAAGTAGATAAAATATTTTCTACAGTCTAAGTCAGTGAAAACAAACTTAAATTTGTATTGAATTTATTAAATCAGATGCTTTGAAAGGAAATAAAATACTAAAAGAAAAGCCTTCAAATACTTTATGATTTCTTCATACTACCAAAACCCTAGGAGTAATTTATTCCTTAATTATACACATATATTGTTAGGAAAATCTTTCCCATATGTTCAAGTAAATTTCTCATTCATACCTTAGACTTTGAGTATAACTGTTCTCCCATGCTTATGGAACACAAACACAATGTTTTCATGACATGAATAATCTGTGTTATGCTGATTTACAATGCTTTTGACCTTACCTAAAACAGTATTTTGAAGAATTATAATCAATTTTCAAAATCTGAAGCTTTTAGAACCCAATAAACTTGTAATTATCAAAAATAGAATTTCATTAGTATATATAGTCAATGAGGAAGCTATTTTTGGACTTATATGCTGCAAAATATCAACACAAGGGTATTATGAATGTGATGACAATAAGATAACAACTCATTGAATTCATCACTGTCATCATAACTGTGTACATCTGCTTAGATTATCCCCATGAATTTATATAGTAAGTGCATATTCTTAGAAACATGTCAATAATTAGACAACTTTTCTAATATTTTAAATATATTTGAAATTCAACTTTCGCTTTTAATAATTATTGCTTTAAATTTATTTTATTAATTCCTTTTTTAACATTTATTCATTAATGTTGTAACATCTCCATCATAGCACCCTCCTTTCACCCCTCCCAGGCCTACCATCTTCCCCCTTTCCCATCTATTCTACTCCTCTGGTTTGGTGAGCCCCCACATATCAGCCCTCTTCAGTTCATCAATCACATGAGAGGTAAGAGCTTCTTCTTGCACTGGGGGCCTATATGGCAGTTCCACTAAGGTGAAGTGTCCCACCAACAGGAAACAAAGTGCATGTCCCTGTTTCTTAAGGTCTGTTGATTGTAGGATAGTTATCCTGTGCTATTTGGAAACAATACAATTATAAGTGAAGACATGCCATGTGTATCTATCAGGGTCTGAATTTATTCACTCAGGATGAACGTTTCTAGTTCCATTCATTTGGTTGCAAATTGCATAATATCCTTGTTTCTGATAGCTGAGTAGTATTCCATTGTGTAAATGTACCACAGCTTTTTTATCCATTCGTCAGTTGAGGGAAATCTGGGTTGTTTCCAGTTTCTAGCTACTACAAATAAAGCTTCAATGATCATAGTTGAAGAGATGTCCTTAAGGTTTGGTGAGGAACCTTTTGGATATATGCCTAGGAGTGATATGTCTGGGTCTTGTGATAGAGCTATTCCAAGTTTTCTAAGCTACTACTGCCAGACTCATTTCCATAGTGGTTTTACAGGTTAGCATTCCCACCAATAATGGAGGAATGTTTCCCTTTCTCTACAAACTCTCCAGCATGTTCTGTCATTTGAACTTTTGATCTTAGCCATTCTGGCAGGTGTAAGATGGAAGCTCGAGTCATTTTGAATTGTATTTCCCTGATGATTAAGGATGTTGAGCATTTCTTTAACTGCTTCTTGGCCATTACAGATTCCTCTTTTGTGAATTCTCAGTTAAACACTGTACACTATTTTTTGATTGGATTATTTGGCTTCTTGGTTTTTTTTAAATTTTTACTGAAAATAGATTCTGGTCTAATACAATACAACCAGACCCCCCATTTTTTCCCCTTTCTCCATTCATCCCAGTTCCTCCCCTTGTCCTCTTCCCCTAGATTCATTTTTACTCCATTTCCTCCTTAGAGTAAAATAGGCCTCCCAAAGCTGACATCCAAACAGGACAGAACAAGATACAATAAAACAAGGCAAAAGCCTTCATATTGAGGCAGGGCATAGCAATCCAATAAAAGAAAGAGAGTTCAGAAACAGACAAAAGAGTCAGAGACACAACCATTCCTACTGTTAGGAAGGAGTCCAACATAAACACCAATACAGTCATAACATATACACAGAAGACTTGGTACAGAACCATACAGGCCCTGTGCTTCCTACTTCAGTCTGTGAACCCATATGACCAATTCTTAGTTGATTTGGTGGGCCTTATTCTTCCAGTTTCCTCCATTCCCCTCTAGCACTTAAAGTCGTTCCTCCCCCTGTCCTGTGGGTTTCCTGTAGTTGCAAGAGGAGAGACTTGATGGAGCCCTCCACTTGAGACATTTTCTCCATGTAATGACTGTCTACAGGTTTCTATACCTACACCCATGTGTTGCCAGAGGAAGTCTGGATGATAACTAGACAAGGTATCAGTCTATGAGTAGAGCAGGATATCACTAGGAATCATTTAACTGATGATTTTGTTGTTGTTGTCGTTTTGATGTTTTGTTTTTTATATGTTTTTGGCCAGGTGTTTTGGCTCTACCATAGATCTTATGGCAATCCAGTTTCTGATTCCTGGGTATCCAGGCAGTGTAATTCATTATGATAACATTTACCTTATCTGTTTGACATACAAAATTGTACTTGTAATGTTTTGTGTATATATCACTTACCTAAGTCATTATAAATATTATCATAAATCCTACATCTGTATGAAAAAAAGGCCATCATCTGTGCCAGTTATTCTTGAATTTAAATAATTACTCAAGAGCAATTAGGCCCCCATCCACCATATTGCTGAGGGGTGTACCTCTGCCAAACAGAAGAATGAAATGACCTTTCTTGACAAACCCTGATAGGAGAAAAAAAAAAAGCTTCCATTTTTTTTTTTGCATTATATCATTGAAGAATTCTTGTCTTCTGTCATTTTTTATGCAATGTCTTTTCTTGTAGAAAGAAGAAATTTCCTTTGCATTTGACAGCTTTCTCAAGGTCAGTGGAATGATTCTTTTTAAAGAACTTCACATATTTTTATTAAGTAGTGAAAAATAAAATAAGACTTCAAACTTCATAACTGTACCCAAAGACCAGTTTTCATAAATGACCTACTCTCATTTCTTATAGCTATCAATGCCAGGTGTTCCAAACTTTAACATGACAATGATACCAGTAAGATAAATATGCTGCAGAGAAAGGAGTAAGACTTGGAAGCAGTGATATGCAATAAGGAAATGGAACTACAGATAGTTGTTCTTGGCAGCTCAACTGAAATTTAACCTTAGAACTAAGGCAAGACCTCTCTAAACCATGGTTCAGAGGAGATATGCAATGTTTTCTGAAATGATATCATGACAAAAGCAGCCTATGTTTATGAATGACTATGGGAATGAGATGGGAAGAAAGCAAAACATGAATGATATTCATGGTAACTGAATACCAGACTTCTTAAGGTACACAAATATGTATGTCATTATTTTTGGTTTGTTTGTTTACTTGTTTATTTTTCTTTCTGTTCTTTTTTTTTGGGGGGGGGGCTTCTGAGACAGGGTTTCTTTACATAACAGCCCTGGCTGTTCTGACTCACTTTGTAGACAAGGTTAGCCTCAAACTCACAGAGATCCATCTGCCTCTGCCACCTGAGTGCTGGGATCAAATGCATGTGCCACCATGCTCGGCTTAAATATGTATATGTCATGAGAAGGAATTATACTTAGTGTAAAATGTCAGGTTACTTTATGATACAATTTAATTTACATACCTAAAATTAGTTGTATAGAAGTAATACAAATATGAAACTTACCTCTTAAATGTTTGGAATTTTAGGGAAATGCAATTAATTCAATATACATTTTACTTTTCAACTAACATAAATATAGTATGATATTATTATGTGAGCATGTGGACACTTATGTTACAGGATATTTAAGTATATATATATATTTTTTTTTTTTAATAATTTATTTTTTATTTCTTCAAGTTACATCTCAATCACAATCCCCTCCCTACTCCCCCCTCCAGTCCCAACCTTCCACCCTCCTCCCCCTCAGCCCCACCATCCTCTTCCCTTCTTTTTTTTTTTTCTTTTTTTTTTTAGTTTAAGGTATTTATTTTTCCCCCCAACTGCTCTCCCTTTCAGTCCAAATAATGGTTCTTTTTCTTATAACTATAAATACAATACAAAACAACAGAAATAAATAGGCCACAATTATAAGAGTTATATGGCTTAGCATACATTCCCAATGTCCAGTCCATATGTATTTGGCACCTGACTTTAACATTCTACTATCTAACCATCTCCATGTGTTTAAAGTTCTATATCTAACTCAGCTTTCATACTAACTTGCCTCATAATTTTAAAAACATCTTCTTAGATCCAGAACACCCTCTTGATAACTAAACAACTCAAAATTTAACTATGAGACTCTAGGTATCTATTCTTC
>CAJQZJ010033103.1:784331-816616 GCA_907164525.1 Lophiomys imhausi | reverse complement strand
TTCAGTAAAGTTCTGAAGATCAGCTTCTGTCTATGAACTTCGTAGGATATTTAAGTATATTATTATCATAGTTTTACACCAGCATTAACATTATCACTAAAGTTTTTTTAAATATTTAAATAATACAAATTGATCTCATCTGGTATTTTGACACATCTCATGATCATTAATAACTTAAGGAAGTATTTTTAAACTATTACTATAGAATACATTTTATTTTGGTATATATGAGGCAAATAGAAGAGAAATACTTTTATAGAGGCCAAATGTGTACAAGCAGATAAAACACAAAGAACAACCTTAATAAATAATATAATTAATAAACTGTTTAAATAAATAGTTAATTATCTTTAATATATACAGTCATTAAAAGCATATCCTAGTAAAAAGATATATCCCTAGGAGTATCCAGTAGTAATCCAAGGCATGGCACATCTAGAAGTCTTAGTGGCTTCTAAAGTACATGGTTAAGGACTTCCTCAGATTCTTTTTTATGTTTGATGTACAGCAAGTTGCACACTGGTGGGTGTTTGAGAGGACAGCATTCAAGCCACAGATATGTGGCAAATGTTAAACATTCATATTTATTTTTTAAATGTTAAATTGTTCCTTAGGCTTTGCTTATTAACTGTTTACCAGCAGTAATTCCCTCAGATTTTACTGTAACTAAAGTACTTTTAGAATTAGGTACCTATTATATTTGTTGGTGGATATTGCATCTAATATACTGATGCTGTCAATTTATCAGGGAAAGCTATCTATTAAGATGAGAAGTTTTGTTCTTACCAATTGTCTATTGTCTAATGTTAATAATGGGATGCTTTTAAAGTGCTGCTTGAAATGTTTTCTTCTTAGCAACCCAGTGTATATTTTCAGAAAATGTGTGAAGTCCCTTCAGGAAAACCTCTTTGAGAAAAAGGGGTCATCGAAACACTTCTAATTAATTCCCTTAAGTTAAGTGCTAGTTAATGGTATTGCAGTCATTGGAAGTACTTATGTTTTTATGAGATATTCTATCTCATTCATGAGGAAAAAGTCTCCAGTGGTTTAAACTTCAATGCTGGGAAAATGGAAAATAGTCTGAGACTTGAGAGGAGTAGACATAAAAGATAATTCGATCTATATCTTTTTTTCTCTCTCAATATTATATCAGTTAAATCAGTGCTTCTCAAACTGAGGGTCAAAACCATTTGGCAAAACTCTATCTCCAAAAACATTTACATTGTGATTGGTGACAGTACCAAAATTATAGGTATGAAATTATCAATGAAAATAATTTTATGGCTGGGGGGGTCATCACAACACGAAGAACTGTATGCAAATTTGCTGCATTAGAAAGATTGGGAACTACTGACTTTGATGATCACAATCCTATTAATTTATGTTTCAGCCTAAAATTTTTCTTTGTCATAACCTTAATTGTTGATGGGTTACTATAAACTGTGCTTTCCATAAATAATGTTTCTATTATTAACATAATTTTAACTTTCATAGAAATGAGATTCTTATAATTTTATCTTTCCCCTGAGCAGTGCTGCAAACACTACCACAGGGAAGCTGAGATAAACATCTAATTTGATATGAAAAGTGGATAAAAAACCATTCCCACAATGCAGACAGTTAAGTGTGTCACTGTTGGGAATGATTATGTTAGGAAAACATGTCTCCTGATATCCTACACAACAAACAAATTTTCATTAGAATATGTACCTTCTTATTTATTATTTTTGGCAGTCACAGTTAAGACTGCTGGAGAGCCATATACTCTTGTATTTTTTTGATAATGCAAGGAAAGAGGATTATAACAGACTAAGACCACTGAGCTTTACAAAAACATTTTTCTAGTATGTTTTTCAGTGATCACTCTATCATTTAAAAATTGTGAAAAAAAATTGGATACGTTAGATAATTCATGATTGTATAAAGAAAAGGCTCTTTTCTTGTTTTTTTTGGGGACCCAAATTAATCTCAGAGATGACTCCACTACTATTATCAAACTTACCAAAAACAAACAGAAGCCTATCATTCCAGGCACTATTGAAAAGCTGGCTTGGGATCTGAAAGCTCTCAAGTATGTGGAATGTTTCACCCTCACACAAAAAGGCCTAAGCAATATTGGCTGCCCTGGAACCTCTAGAATTGAAAAAGAGTAGGAGTTATGTGCTTCTGTGAAAGTCTTTCCAGAGTCCCTTCTGCACCACTGGTATTTTAATCAGAATAAAAGAAATGTTTAAATAAAACTAAACATTAAAACTTAAAATGTTTTTACAGCAAGAGTGGCAAGCACCCTACACCTACCCACATCCATTCATTTGAGACTTGTCCATTGGTATGGCCCCTGTTGTCCTTCTAGTAATAGTTAATTGTATTGTGTGAAGAGTGATGATTGCTAGGATTTTTTTCCTTGTCTAAAATGACAACAAAAGAACTTACTTTCCTTCCTCAATTATGTCTGAATGTTTGGCTATGTGAGGGCCATATGTACCTAGGAAATTTAGAGTTTTCAATGTCATAATCCAAAAAAAAAAATATATATATATAATATATACATTACATTTATTATATCTAATACATATGTATGTGTGTATCTATATATATATTACATATAGAATTATATATTACATCCAATATACATATATTATATGTATAGCTATATGTATATATATTCATTCTTTATCCAGATTTGGATATTTCTCAAGAAAAAATATTTTGAAAAATCATGTCAATACTTGATTTTAAATAAATAATATGTAGTTAATCTTCAATAATATTTGAAAAGTCTTACTTGCTCACCAAATATATAAGCACAAGTCCTGAGAACTTAGAATCCATAGTGGAAAAAGTAGTCTTCATTGCCTTAAAAGACTTTGTGGAGACCAAAAGTGTTGACTGCTAAATGTGGTGTTCTCAATAAAGACAGATGTGATTTTATCCTTAATTAAATCAAAAAAATTAAAAAGATAAATATATCTCTGAGTTTAGAGAAAATGCTTCAAGTTTGTCTCCATTTAATTTTATGTTGGCTACTGGCTTGCTGTATTTTACCTTTATTATTTCTAGGTATGGTCATTGTATGCCCGTTCTCTCCAGAACTTTTAGCATGAAGGGGTGTTGGATTTTGTCAAATGTGTTTTCTGCATCTAGTGAGATTATCATATGGGTTTTTTATTTCATCTTGTTTATATGGTGAATTACGTTGATAGACTTTCATATGTTGAACCATCCTTGCATTCCTGGGATGAAGATTACTTGATCATGGTATATGATACATTTGATGTGTTCTTGAATTCAGTTTGCTAGTATTTTACTGAGTATTTTTGCATCTATGTTCATGAGGGAGATTGGTCTAAAGTTCTCTTTCTTTGTTTGGGTTTGTGTGTTTATGAATCAGGGTGACTGTGGCCTCATAGAATGAGTTTGGCAGTGTTCTTTCTGATCCTATTTTGTGAAAGAGTTTAAAGAGTATTATTATGAGCTCTTCTTTGAAGGTCTGGTAGAATTCTGTGCTAAAATCATCTGGCCCTCAAAGAAGCCAAAATGCACAATGAAAAAAGGACAGCATCTTCAACAATTGGTGCTGGTCCAACTGAATGTCCCCATGTAAAAGAATGAAATTAGACCCATACTTATCACCTTGTACAAAACGTAAATCCAAGTGGATCAAAGACCTTAACATAAGGCTGGACACATTAAATCTACTAGAAGAGAAAGACGGAAAAACCCTTGAACTCATTGGCACAGGTGACAACTTCCTCAACAGATTGCCAACAGCTCAGGACCTAAGACCAACATTCAATAAATGGGACTTTATGAAACTGAAAAGCTTCTGCAAGGCAAAAGATACTGTTATTGGAACAAAAGTGCTACCTACAGATTGGGAAAAAATCTTCACCACCCGACATCTGACAGAGGGCTAATATCCAAAATTTACAAAGAACTCAAGAAATTAAATGGCAAGAAACCAAATAATCCAATCAAAAAATGGGGAAAAGAGGTAAACAGAGAATTCAAAAAGGAGGAATTCCGAAAGTCTGAGAGACACGTGAAGAAATGCTCAGCATCCTTAATCATCAGAGAAATGCAACTCAAGATGACTCTGGTAATCCATCTTAGACCTGTCAGAATGGCTAAGATCAAAAGCTCAAAGGACAACACATGCTGGTGAGGGTGTGGAGAAGGGACAACCCTCCTCCATTGCTGGTGGCAGTGCAGGCTTGTGCAACCATTATGGAGGTCAATCTGGCGATATCTTAGAAAACTTGGAATAGCTCTGCCTCAGGACCCAGCCATACCACTTCTGAGTATACATCCAAATGATTCCTCACTGAATCACAAGGAAGTTTCTTTATCTATGTTCATAGCAGCCTTATTTGTAATAGCTAGAAACTGGAAACAACCCAGATGTCCCTCAACCGAAGAATGGATTTAAAAACTGTGGTGTATGTACACAATGGAATATTACTCAGCTATCAGAAACAATGAAATTATACAATTTGCAGCCAAATGGATAGAACTAGAGAAGCTCATCCTGAGTGAGCTAACCCAGACTCAGAAGGATGTGCATGGCTTCTATTCACTTATAGTGGGGTTTTAGCTATATAATACATGATATCTATACCACAACCAACGCACCAAAGGGAACATGGACATAGACTTTTTCTTTTTCCCCCTGTCAATGAGACACTTTTCCCTAATGGTCCTGCCCTTGTAGGTCCCCAGTGTATGAGGAGGTTTTTGGCCCTCACATGACTGCTGAACTGGGACAGGGGACTGTTATGTAGGGACACTCCACTCCAGAGGAGTGGGATGGAAGGGTTAGGGGGTAGAGGATGGGAGGGCGGGTCTGGGAGGGCTGGAAAGAGGACACTATGTTGGAAATGTAACCTGAGGTAATACATAAATTAATTTTAAAAAGTTGTGGTACATCTACACAATGGAATACTACTCAGTTAACAGAAACAATGAAATCATGCAATTTGCAGCCAAATGGACAGAACTAGAGATGCTCATCATGACTGAGCTAACCAAGACACAGAAGGATGTACATGGCATCTATTCACTTTTACTCGGATTTTAGCCATTTAGTACAGGATAACTATACTACAGCAAATGCACCAAAGAATACATGAACATAGACTTTTTTTT
Organism: Lophiomys imhausi; assembly: GCA_907164525.1. Lineage (NCBI taxonomy): Eukaryota > Metazoa > Chordata > Mammalia > Rodentia > Muridae > Lophiomys > Lophiomys imhausi. The sequence goes on along the minus strand of CAJQZJ010033103.1, from coordinate 811,471 downwards.
CTGTCAGTGAGACACTTTGCCCTAGTGGTGCTGCCTTGTAGGCCCCTAGTGTTTGAGGAGGCTCTTGGCCCTCATATGACTGCTGAACTGGGGCAAGGAACTGTTATGTAGGGACATTCCATTCCAGAGGTCTGGGATGGAAGGGATAGGGGGTAGAGGGTGTAAGGGTTGGACTGGGAGGGGTGGAAAGAGGATAGTGCAATGGAGGCGTAACCTGAAGTAATAAATAAATATTAAAAAAATAAATAAAATAAAATTGTAACACCACTCATCCTAAAAATAAATAAATAAAATGACCTTGTTAAAAAAAAGATTCTGTGATTACTCCTAACATGTGTGAAATGATTTTAAAATGTATGGTAAGCACAGGACTCTCCCATTAAACACAAAACTACCCACTATTAATGTTAATAGAAGAAGGGCATAATATTCTTCTCCAGGGACCAGTCTTAGGAAGTCTGCTCACTGACACATCCAGATCCAGTGCTAACCATTGCCTTACAGTTTCCACAGAACAACAACTCATTTTTATAACTTTACTCAGTCTTGAAGTTATATGTTATCCTGACCTGTGGCTACTGTGTCTCCCTCCTCAGGAGATCCTCCTAGGTATCCTACAAAACTCCTGCTTCTATCACTTAGCGAAAAATCTTTGGAAATCATCAAATTCTGGCAATTCTTCTTGAAAGTTTTGTAGTCATTCTGTAGACTGTATCCAAGAGCATGTGTGTGTATATAAACACAGATACATGTGTGTGTGTATATATATATATATATATATATATATTTGTGTATGTAAATATATATCTGTATTTGTGTATGTATATATAAATATATGCACATGTATATACATATATATACATGTTTAGATAAATACATACATAGATGATAGATTGATGTTGTGATTGCCATATTTGTTTTGTCCATTAATATTAGTAGTTTTCTTTGGAATAAAAGGACCTGGTTTTTGCCTAGCTATGATAACAATAAAAATTAGGACTGCTTGACATATAACTGCTACTGCAACAATGTAGCTCATAAATTAATTTTCATTAGTAGATTTGCCTTTGTAGAAAAGCACAAACATATTTGTCTATGTTTCTGTCAGTGTGTTCATGGCATCAACTAAACTTCATATTTATGTAATTTATTATTGAACTAATTATATTAAATCCTTGGAATATTCTATAGTACACTTATGACAGTCAAGAAATATGATGAAATATTTATAAATTATAAAATATCTAACATAAAATATCTACAATTTTTAGTTCCACCTAGTTATATCTACATAGTTCTTTTGTTAAGGGTATAAATGCATTGTTTTATATGTTGCTAATATATATTTAATTTAATGTACTGAAAGTAATTGTGTTTAGAAGAGAAATTTAAAAGATGAACAGTCATAATTGGCATCTGTTGAAATTTTAAATGTGCTCTTTATTCATGAACTCTCCCTTTTCTAGATGGGCAACACTTATAGTAGTATCATTAAGACAACTGTGATTCTCATTTATTCTTATGAGTTGAAATGATTAGAATACCTCAGAACTCCCAAGTGTCCTTTTCTCTTTTACCTATGATCTATGATTACTTAGGTTTTCCTCCTAGCAATGGTTGCTGACATGCTAGCTTCAATATCCAGAATACAAATGTGACCCCTGACAATGTTTCTCAATGGTTGGTTTTAGAACTCCAATATGTCTTGCCTTTAGTACTATGGCTAAAGTAGTCACAAGGGTTGCACACAACAGAAGGATATGAATGAGGTTAAACCTCTTGATTAGAGAAAGTCAAAGTCTTGGGTCCTCTGGAATGGAGTTATTTTTGTTTTGTTTTAAGAGGCTAAACCTTTTCAAGTTAATTGTTGTGGAAGAAGAAAATTCACCTAGAAGAGCTAGGCAGGAATATGTGACTTGACTTTCTTTGTTAAAGGAATATTCTAGAATAGCATGGAGCTTTCAACTAAAATTCATCTCATATACCTGCAAATCCATTTCTTGCTATATGGGAAATAGCAAGAGATTTTTAGGTTAATAAAACTCCAAAAAAATAGCAGCACAATAAGCAACCTTGGTAGATTATGTGAAGCCGAGGCCATTATCAGCCACTTCCTTTCTAACTTTTTATTTTATTTTTTCCTGATTAGTACCACTAGTGATAAAGATACTAAAAGGTGTATGTAGAGGTTAGATGAATTAGATTTAGAAAATATATAGGAGTTTCTGATACTGTCTCTTAATTAGGGGCCTGAAGAGCATTATCAGCATGAAGTCAGTAAAAACAGGAAAGACTCAATAGACTGAAAAACAAGTTTGAAGTCAGGAAAACAGGAAAGACTCAATAGAATTGAAGAAACAAAGTATCTGGCCTGACATTGTTTTCAGCTGCTAAGTGGGTGGAGCCCAAATTAAGCTGAAACAGAGTTCCTCCTATTTGAGGTCAGTGCATGGAGCCCAGAGAGAGAAGAGGCCCCTGATGCTAGAGAGCTCCAAGAGTCCTGCTGAAAAAAGGGCTGGCCATCATTTGATGGCCAGCTCTCTCCCTGAAGCAGAAAGAAGCCGGTGAGCAAAGAAAGCCTGAGCAAGACACCAAAAGGCCAAGGACTAAACCCTGTGGCTCAGCTTTTGCCTAGAGGGGTTTGATCTGTCCGAACAGTGGCCTAAAAGAAACTGTGCCTGGCTTTAAGGACTGAGGCAGAGCAGCTGAGTTCCTGATTCAAAAGAAGTAAGTTGGCCTGCAGACGGCTGGGGTCTCCCACAGAGAAGAAAGCATGAAGCCTCATTTAAGTTGAGACTGCAATAACCAACTTATCCTGACGAACCTGCATCTGAGAGATCCAGAAAAAGGACTGCTAAGTGTGTTAAAGAATCTACAACAAAGACTGTGTTCCTGACAACTGAGGATCTGCCCCAGAGACTGTATCATTCTAAAAGGTTATGAAAGTAGTTGTTATAATTATCAATAGGTTTAGTGGATAGGTTAAAGGGGTTGTAGGAATTTATAGGATTAATAGTTAAGAAATTGTTGGTGTTTGTTATAAGTGAATTTAGTAATAAATAAATAAGTGTTAAATAATAATTTAAAAGTTCTGTTACAGGTGTATAAGGGGTTCCTAGTCTATAAACTCTGTTTTGATGATACTGAGAGTAATTTCAATTGGCAGAGACAATATCTTCTTCAAGGATAAGCCATATATAGCTGGGCATGATGGTGCACACCTTTAATCCTATCACTCAAGAGGCAGAGGCAAGTGGATCTCTATGAGTTTGTGAACAGCCTGGTCTATAAATTGAGTCTAGAAGAGCTAGAAATACACAGAGAAACCTTGTCCTGAGAAACAAACAAAAGAAAAACAAAAAGCAGGCAAGCAAACAAACAAAATCAACAAACAATGAGTACATGAAACTAGTAACTCCAGTGTTAGCCTCCTGATTCCAAATTCCTGAACATGTCTGGAAACTAGTTAAGATTAGTCAATAGTCTTTTCTTCTAATCCAAATGTTAGTACCATATCTATTTTTTTTTATTTCTGTATATCTTTATATCTGTTTATCTCTATATGCCTAAGCATATAAACACAACCTTCTTACTTCATATAATATTACTTCTATTTATATTATTACTTATCAGATCATTTGGTATTGGAAAACAAGTTTGTTGGGGGACACAGTTCTTCCCTGTGGAAGACTTTCTCATATTCCCATTTGTCTTTAATTGCCTTTAGGTTTTCTCTAGGGTTGGGTTCCCATGAGATTTCCCTCTTCCATACTAACACGTCTGTTGGCATATGTGTCCAGATCTCATTTACGCCTCTGTATTTTTGAAACTTCATGGGTGAAGCTTCCATGACACTCCTAGGAGAAACAGTTTAACAAGTGACTTTAAGTTCTTTTGCTTTTCCAATATACCCACTTCCTACCTCTACAATGCTCCATATTCAAAAGAGATACCATAATTTCTGCTATTCAACTAGCTTTGGGTTCAGTCATGGTCTTTGTCTGTTGCAAAAAGACAAAGGGGTAGGCCCTGACTTATCTGTGGGTATAAGAATGAATATTTAGAATGTTGCTTGGAATTATATTGGTTTAGTGATTGGTAGTTATAGGCTTTTCTCCAAGATCCAAGACCTCTCTAGTCCTAGGTAATTCATTATGTTTCCAATAACATGCATGCTTGCTGTCTTATTGAGTTGGAATATAGTCCAGTTAGAGAGCTCCTCTTATCTAACAAGATATTTGAACAACTATTGCACATTTACTGTTATCATGATAATCTGAATATTCCTGGAGATTTAGGTGTCATACCCACATAGGATTATTGGTTGCTTTCCTTGTTTAGAAGCTGATACACCATGGGGGTGACTTTCAGGTTAGAGTCAAATCAGATATCTCAGGTCCAATTTCCAAAATGTCTGGTGTCCTTAGCAACAGGGGTTACAGTCAACCCTTGTAAGGTAAACAAAAGCAACAGTAATGGCCTGAGATATTTGGGGAACCTTCAGGACACCTCAGAATAACAAAAAAGAGGTTTCTTGTAACTTGTATATGGTATTGTGTGTTAAGTAGTATACATATATTCAGGAATATTGCCAGGTCAGTTAGGAAAACTTTACTTAAATCATATATGTGTACATAATATACAGACATATGTATTATTTAAAATTTAATGCAAATATATATGATATAAATAGAATTACTTTTGTTTAGTTTTATTTTGTTTTATCTGTTTTTAATCAAACATTGTAAGATAAATGTAGTTTTTATAGTTAATTTAATATGTGAAACCCATGTATTAAACACTGTTTTTAGTCAATATAACCTATAACTATGTATATGATGATATATTATGGTAAGTCATATGGAGTAGGTGAGATGACTCAGCTAGCATATAAATTGCCACTAAAACTAAGTGGAGGGAATATACCATTTCTTATTTCTCTCTTCTTTTTTCAGCATTATTTATGTCTCCAAGTTACATCTCAATCACAGTCCCCTCCCTGTTCCCCTTCAAGTCCCACCTTCCTACCCTCTTCCTCCTCTCTGCTTTTTTTTTAAATTTGAGGTGAATATTTTTCCCCCAACAATTCCCACTTTTAGTCCAATAAAAGGCTCTTTTTCTTGTAACAATAAATGCAATAAAAACAGTAAGAACAATTAGACAACAATTATGAAAATTATAAGATATAATATACATTCCCAATGTCCATTCCATATGTATTTGACAACTGATAATAACATTCTATTATCTACCTATCTTGATGAATTTAAAGTTCTATACCTAACTCAGTTTCCATCCTAACTTGCATTACCAACTTAAAAAAACCTTCTTAGACCTAAAACAAACTCTTAATTCCCAAACAACTTAAAACTTAACTTTGAAACTATATCTAGTCTACATCTCAGCAAAAAAGATCTGCATTATTTTTCTCTTCTTATGTTCAGTGCTCACCAAGGAACTTGTGACCCCACCTCATCCCATTTACTCTAAACAAATGAGTGACAAATACTGAATAGGAACTATGATGTCCCTGTGCTTAGCTGATAAACATCTTTGAATATAAAATTACTTTTTTGAAAGTAATTGTGAAGAATTTTTGAGAAAAAGCATACTTATCTGAGAAAGTTCGGAAGGTATACATAAACAAAGAACACTAAGAATGTCTGTTGGTTTTGTTTTAAAAGTAGTCTAGCAGTCTATAGAGGCATACTCACATAGTTTATAACATAACCTTTTATGTTCAGTCATTACCACTGGAAGTATCCACCTTTATAAAAAATGAATTGACTACTATTTTAAAGTTAATTTTGAATACTCATTCACTAACATTATACATAAATCATATTCAACCATTTCACCCATCCTTAATATTCTTCTCGTGTCACCACATGTTCTCTTTCAAACATTGTAAGATAAAGAATATTGAGTTTATAGTTAATGTGAAACCTATGTATTAAGTTTTTAGTCAATATGACCAATAACTACATATATTATGGTATATCAGAATAAGACCTACATTGAAGGTGAGATAGCTCAACTAGCTTAGATGTTTGCCACTCTTTCAAATCTATAACTTTTTAAGAATCATTAGTATGCACTCACACGCATATGCAATATTTTATTTAATTAATTATTGTGTGTGGTCAGATACACATATTCATGTGAAGGGCAGAAGGCAATATATGAGTCCCCAGGATCACACTCAGTTTGCCTGTTTTGGTGGCAATGTATGTGCCAAATCGTATTGAACGCTCATATTCTTTGTTTTGGCAAATGTTGATGGTATATTCCAATATAATTTCTTCATATTGTAAAATCTTTAAGATTATGCCTACTTTTCTGTAGATCAAGTATCATATCTTTACAAATAATAATCTCATCATCAATTTGTCTACACTGTGAACATATTTAGGCATTCTAAACAACTATCATAAAGTAAATCGTATGATAAATTTCAAGATTCTGTAAACTATGTTATGATGGAAGGATGGATGTCAGGTTTTATGTATGTTTCTTTACTTAGTCAAATCTAGTGTATGAATCCAATTTAAGTACTACAATCAAATCATGCATAGAAATAAAGATGTATACAGATATCCTTGCATGTCTTTGCTATAAATCCTTTATTATAGTTGTCAGTTTTATCCTCATGTTCAGTAATAAATGATATTTTTAAAACAAATGCCATATGAAACACTTTGTAATTAAGAGTAATTATTCTAGCTTATTTTACTGACATTTTTATTTCAGTCTAATATGAGGTAAAAGGTGTAACCGAACTTTTAAATTATTATTTAACATTTATTTATTACTAAATTCACTTATAACAAACACCAACAATTTCTTAACTATTAATCCTATAAATTCCTACAACCCCTTTAACCTATCCACTAAACCTATTGATAATTATAACAACTACTTTCATAACCTTCTAGAATGATACAGTCTCTGGGGCAGGTCCTCAGTCGTCAGGAACACAGTCTTTGTCGTAGATTCTTTAACGCACTTAGCAGTCCTTTTTCTGGATCTCTCAGATGCAGGTTTGTCAGGGTAAGTTGGTTATTGCAGTCTCAACTTAAATAAGGCTTCATGCTTTCTTCTCTGTGGGAGACCCCAGCCGTCTGCAGGCCAACTTCTTTTGAGTCAGGAACTCAGCTGCTCTGCCTCAGTCCTCAAAGCCAGGCACAGTTTACCCTAGGCCACTGATCGGACAGATCAAACTCCTCCAGGCAAAAGCTGAGCCACAGGGTCCAGTCCTTGGCCTTTTGGTGTCTTGCTCAGGCTTTCTTTGCTCATCGGCTTCTTTCTGCTTCAGGGAGAGAACTGGACATCAATGTCCAGCCTTTTTTTCAGCAGGACCCTTGGAGCTCTCCAACATCAGGGGCCTCTTCTCTTCTGGGCTCCATGCCCTGTCCTTAAATAGGAGGAACTCTGTTTCAGCTTAATTTGGGCTCCGCCCACTTAGCAGCTGAAAACAATGTCAGGCCAGATACTTTGTTTCTTCAAGTCTATTGAGTCTTTCCTGTTTTTCCTGACTTTAACCTTGTTTTTCAGTCTATTAAGTCTTTCCTGTTTTTGCTGACTTCATGCTGATAATGCTCTTCAGGCCCTGAATTAAAAGACAGTATCAGAAACTCCTATATATTTTCTAAATCTAATTTATCTAACCCCTACAAAAAGGTACTGTCATGGAGTCAATAATGCTCTTCATATAAATGGTATTCTACTCTTTTTTTGTTTCATTTTCTTTTTTTTTAAATACTTTATTTTTTTTTCTTCAAGTTACATCTCAGTCACAAACCCCTCCCTATTCCCCCTTCCTATCCTGCCCTTCCACCCTTTTCCCCCCCAGAAGATTCCCCTTTCAGTCCAACAGATGGTTCCTTCTCTTATAACAGTAAATATTATACAAAACAACAGATATAAATATGCCACATTTATGAGAGTTAAATGGCCCAGTATACCTTCCCAATGTCCAGTTTATACATATTTGGCCCCTGACTTTAACATTCTACTATCTAACCATCTCCATGAGTTTAAAGGTCTATATCTGACTCAACATTCATACTAATTTGCAACACACTTTTAAGAGTATCTTCTTAGATCTATAACACCTTATAAAGGTAATTTTAGTAAAAAGAATATCACATCTGGGTTTTCCACACTTACTCTTCTATTAGATTTAGTGTGTCTGGTTTTATGATATGGTCTTTGATCCACTTGGACTTAAGTTTTGGGCAAAATGATAAATACAGGTCAATTTGCATTCTTTTATATGTTGACATCCAGTTAGACCAGCAAGATTTGTTGAAGATGCTGTCCTTTTTCCATTGTACAGTTCTGGCTTCTTTGTCAAAAATGAAGTGGTCATAGGTATGTGGGTTTATGTCTGGGTCTTCAGTTTGATTTCATTGATCATCTCGTCTATGTCTATACCAGTAGCAAGCTGTTTTTTTATTATTATTGCTGTGTAGTATAGATTGAAATTTGGGATGGTGATACTTCCAGATATTTTTTATTATTATACAGGATTGATTTAGCTATTCTGTTTTTTGTTTTGCTTTGTTTTGTTATTCAATTAGAAGTTGACAATTGTTCTTTCAACATCTGTAAAAAAATGTATTGGTATTTTGATAGGAATTGCATTAAATCTGTATGATGCTTTTGATAGGATGGCCATTTTTATTATGTTTATCCTACCTATCCATGAGCGTGGGAGATCTTTCCATCTTCTGATGCCTTCTTCAATTTCTTTCTTCAAAGACTTGAAGTTCTTGTCATACAGGCCTTTCACTTGCTTGGTTAGAGTTACACAAAGGTATTTTATATTATTTGTGGCTATTGTGTATGGTGTTCTTTCCCTTATTTCTTTCTTTTCCCATTTATCTTTTGTATTAATTTTTTAAATTAATTTTGCATCCAGCCACCTTGCTGAAGATGTTTTTCAGCTGTAAGAGTTCTCTGGTGGAATTTTGGGGGTCATTTATGTATACTATCATATCAACTGAGAATAGGGATACTTTGGCTTCTTCCTTTCCAGTTTGTAACCCCTTGATTTCATTTAGTTGTCTCATTGCTTTAGCAAGAACTTCGAGTATTATGTTGAAGAGATATGGTGAGAGTGGGCATCCTTGCCTTGTCTCAAATTTTAGGGGAAATGCTTTATGTTTCTCTCCATTTAATTTGATGTTGGCTACTAGCTTTCTTTATTGTTTCTAGCTATGATCATTATATGCCTGCTATCTCCAGGACTTTTAGCATGAAGGGCAATTGGATTTTGTCAAATGTTTGTTCAGAATCTACCAAGATGATCATGTGTGTTCTTTTTTTTTTTCAGCTTGTTTATATAGTAGATTATGTTGACCAATTTTCATATGTTGAACCACCCCTGCATTCCTGGGATGAAGCCTACTTGATCATGGTGTATGATGGTGATACTTTTGATGCATTCTTGGATTCGGTTTGCAAGTATTTTATTGAGTATTTTCACATCTATGTTCATGGGGAAAATTGGTCTGAAATTCTCTTTGCTGTATCTTTGTGTGGTTTAGGTATCAGGGTGACTGTGGCTGCATAGAATGAGTTTGGCAGTGTTTATTCTGATTCTATTTTGTGGAAGAGTTTGTAGAGTGTTGGTATTAGCTCTTCTTTGTAGGTCTGGTAGAATTCTGTGCTGAAACCATCTTGAACTCATTGGCACAGGTGACAACTTCCTGAACAGAGCACCAATAGCTCAGGCTCTAAGAACAAAGATAAATAAATGGGACCTCATCAAACTGAAAAGCTTCTGTAAGACAAAGGACACTGTCACTAGAACAAAATGGCAACCTACAGATTGGGAAAAGATACTTACCAACCCCACATCTGACAGAGGGCTAATATCCAAAATTCATAAAGAACTCAAGAAATTAAACACCGAGGAACCAACTAACCCAATCAAAAAATGGGGTGCAGAGCTAAACTGATAATTCAAAAAGGAAGAATCTTAAATCGCCAAGAGACACTTGAAGAAACGCTCAGCATCCTTAATCATCAGAAAATGCAACTCAAGACGACTCTGAGATTCCATTTCGCACCTGTCAGAATGGCTAAGATCAAAAACTCAAATAGCAGCACATGATGTCAAGGTTGTGGAGAAAGGGGAACACTCCTCCATTGCTGGTTGGAGTGCAGGCTTGTGCAACCACTATGGAGGTCAGTATGGAGATATCTTAGAAAACTTGGAATAGCTTTGCCTCAGGACCCAGCCATTCCACTTCTGAGTATATATCCAAATGGCTCCTCACTGAATCACAAGGAAGTTGCCTCATTCCTATGTTCATAGCAGCCTTACTTGTAATAGCTAGAAACTGGACAAAACCTAGATGTACCTCAACCAGCGAATGGATAAAAAAAACTATTGTATATTTACATAATGGAATACTACTCAGCTATCAGAATCAAGGAAATCATTCAATTTGCCACCAAGTAGATAGAACTGGAAAAGATTTTCCCTAGTAAGCTATTTTAGACCCAGAAAGATGCACATGGCATCTATTCACTTATAACTGGATTCTAGCCGTATATTACAGGATAACTATCCTACAAACAACAGACTGAAAGGATCAGGATTTGTTACTTGTTATTGGGATATTTTGCCCTATTGGAGCTGCCATGTAGGCCCCAAGTGCAAGAGTAAGCTCTTAGCCCTCATATGAGTGCTGACCTGAAGGGGGCTGATATGTAGGACACCCCACACCAGAGGAGTAGGATAGGTGGTAGAAGGGGAGCGTGTGGGAGTGTGAGAGGATTGGCCCAGGAGGGGTGGAGGGAGAGGACTGTGATGGAGATGTTAGTTGAAGTAATAAAAAAACAGTAAAAAAATAAAATCAAAAAGAAAATATCACATCTGATCAGAAATGCATACATCAGAAAAATCTTACATTTGTATATTCAAAAGAAATTACAATATAATTCACAGTGAAAATTAAAATATGAAAAGTAACATGATCAGTTGTATTTTATTTAAATTAGAAAATAAAATATGTTTTCAATATTTGTATATTAGTAATCATAGATACACCAAGTATATTACCCTAATGAGTTGGACAAATTATTTCTCTTTGAAAAAATATATTTCAATTATATATTTTTACTTCTGAGAAAACAGTTACTAAAAATATCTTGGGATTCTTTTTAGTTAGCAAAATAGTGTGTTATATTACTTGAATATTCTACAAAAATACTTTAAAATACTGTTACATTGTGTTTTATATTACTTGAAATGCATACCTTAGCTTAAACAACATATTTAGGGAGGTGTGTGTGTGTTTGTGTGTGGGTGTGGGTGTACTCACCTATGTGTGGCATAGGGAAAGTGGACAAAGGCAGAAAGAGGTAGGGAGGGAAGCAAGTAGTGACACCAAGAAGACAGATACTATAAAAGTGATATTGCTATCTACAAAGTACTAAGCTTTGTAACAGTTCAAACAGATTTAAAGGGGCTTATGGCAAACCAATTTACAGAATAATATCTGTGAAGACTTTTCCAAATACTTTAAAAACTTCTAGGGTGTTTTTAATTTGTGGACTAGAAAACATTGACAGAATATCAGCTTATAACAAAAAGAGTAAATTCTTATAAAATTGTCTCCTTTTATGGAGAAAGAAAATTTTTCTGTGGAGGAAAAAGTCTCTGCACTCAAATATATTTGAAATCAGTTTTAAAGTTAGCTTCTCATTCTAGACTTATCTAAATTAAAAAACAAATAAAAGTAACATTGCAAGTGTGAAATATGCCTAGAATAAAAGGAAGGAACAAACATGATGACTCTCAAGAGGGCTACAACATAAACTGAGACCACGGTAAATTCTAACAGAAATAGCCCCATGCTTATAATAAAATTTTTCAATAAGCACTAGGAAATATTCCAGCAAAAATAAACATTACCAACACAAATTAATAGCCCAATTATTTCACAGCTTCTCTAAATTATGAGATTGGCAGACAAACAATGAGAAAAAAAAACATGAATAAATAATTAATATTTTTAAAATTTGAAATTGGGAGGAACAGAAAGTTCTGAAAGACTTCAGTGTAGGCAGTAAAGGTACATGGTGGATTTGAAATTTAGAATTTATTTCCAAAGGAAAAGTGTAAAGAAAATTTATGTGAACATTTTCAAAAAACAATATTACAATTTGGAAGTGATAATGAGAAATATGTAATGAAGCATCTACAACAAATTTTTCATAAATCAGGTAGACCTAATTTTTAGTAGCTTTTGATAATCAAAACTTAGGAAAAGTGAGGAAATAATTTGTAAATTAATTTTAAAATTTGAAGTATTAATCTTGTATTACATATAAAGGACATAATTACATAACCTTTAAAATGTGACAATGATTTTTAATGCGTAAATAAAGGACAGATAGCTGTGGTCACACACCTTGTAATTCTTTTTTTTTTAATGTTTATTTATTACTTCAAGTTACATCTCCATCACAGCCCTCTCCCTCCACCCCTCCCAGCACCAACCTCCTACCCTCTCACCCTTCCCCCAGAATGCATAATTCTTTTTTTTTCAGTCCAACAAATGGTTCTTTCTCTTATAACAATAAATACAGTACAAAACAACTGAAATAAATAGGCCACAATTCTGAGAGTTATATGGTTTAGCATACATTTTCAATGTCCAGTCCATATGTATTTGGCCCCTGACTTTAGCATTCTACTATCTAACTATCTCCATAAGTTGAAAGTTCTCTATCTAACTCAGCTTTCATACTAACTTGCATCACAAATTTAAAAACATCTTCTTAGATCTAGAAGGCCCTCTTGATTCCTAAACAACTCAAAATTTAAGTATGAGACTCTAGTCATCTATTCTTCAACCACCTCAGAGACCTGAGAGGGATAAATATATCTGATTATATAGGAAGTGCAGGGCCCACAGCTTCCAAAACTAAGAAATGACATACCAGTGGCTGCCTGGATAGTTCCCATTTTCTCTCCATACATTACATCATCAATCTTCAGTCGTATGGCCCTGTTTCTCTGACAGATATTGATTGTAGAGCAGGAATTATGAAGGACTTACCTACCCTGTCTTGGCAGAGCTAGTCTGTTGACTTACCTGCTTCCAAGTTTTGTCCTTTTTGGGCAGCAGTCTGTCTACAGTTGAAGCAAGGGTTTTTTTTTGTTTTGTTTTGTTTTTTTGTTTTGTTTTTGTTTTGTTTTGTTTTGTTTTGTTTTTTTTGCCAGAGATAGGCTTGCCACTAATTTAACCATCTCACACTGGAGATTCTTCGATGCTCATATTCTACTTGGAGTGGAATAGGGGATGCTGTCAGGAGCTGGCAAGTCTCGATGTCAAAAAAATCTTAATTTAAGAAAACATCTTTGAATGCCATACTCTGCAGATCTCTTGGGGTTTTTGAAGACGCCCTATCTATCTCTTATGTTTAGATAAGCAAATGTTGCTGTCTCTTAACAACTTGATTTCTGAGTAGCTCGGAAAATAACTGTGATAGACTGTCATAGTAACTAACAAAATGACACACTTGCATGACTGTTAGTTTGTATTTCTTAATTATCTTAAACAGTTTAAGATGGTTGGTAGCAAAAGGCCAAAACTTCACATTTCCTTTTTAAGCATTACTAGGTACAATACCTTTAAGAAGTGTTACCCTTAATTTTGTAACAATATACAAAGATCAATACCAATGTGGCCAAATATACTCTTAATTTTGTATCAATATACTAAGATCAGTACCGATGTAGTCAAATATAATCTTAATTTTGCATTAATATACAATGATCAATACCAATTTAGCCTAATATAGTATTAATTTTGTATCAGTATACAAAGGTATAGGGCTTATTCAATAATCTGTCCTTTTTTTTCTTGATCTTTCCTATACTATGTCTACGTTCCATTTCTTCTCAAGTCTATTCACTCCTACATAGGAGAGAAAGAAGGATACAGAAAAGAAAAAGAGAGAAGACCCTAGGTCTAACCTTCAAAACCCATTTAACAAGGCTATTTAGCAGCTTGTAGTCTCTTCCCCTAAATGACAAAATTTTCTGTTATCCATCGAATAACCAAAGTGGGGGGGGGAAACACCCTCCCCACCTTCTGGTCCTGGGAAGTCGCTCTCATAAATGACTTCCTGCTGATTTGGGACGTAGCAAACCTGTTTGGGGCCCAAATAAGGATGGAAAAATGGTTAAAAATATTAATAGAATCATTTGATGTTCAGTCCTTTTGTGCTCAGCTATTTAGATGTCCTAAGAAGTTTGTAGACAGAAGCTGATCTTCAGGCCTTTACTGAAGTTCTGGCTGGAGCAGTTTGTGGAGCTGAACTATCTTAGTGATTTTGAGTTGTGGTTGTAGACATTTGAGGAAACAGCTATTGAGGGAGTCTGCAAGGCTGGATCGTCTGGGCCTCATATGACGTCTGAACTGGAGCGAGGGACTGTTATGTGGGGTCACTCCACTCCAGAGGAGCAAGATGGAAGGGTTAGGGGGTAGAGGATGGGAGGGTGGGGCTTGGAAGCTGGGGAAAGAGGACAATATGATGGAGATGTAATCTGAAGCAACCAATAAATAGACTTATTAAATTTAAAAAAAAGCAGGTAACAGGTTTAAAACATTGTAAATAAATTAAAGGTTACAGCTGTTCAACCTGGTTTTATAAACCACCAAGAGTCAAAAAAACTTAGAGCTAAGGTAAAATACATGAAATGCGTGGGGTTAGCCCATACCTTTAACTTCAGCAGAGATAGGAGGAGCACTATAGAGTTAGTTGTCTTATAAATTCTAGAGTTACAAGGAACAGGGTGGTGATGGTGCACACCCTTAATCCCATCATTCGAGAAGAATACACCCTTAATCCCAACACACTAGAGACAGAACAGGCAGATGCCAGAGTTCAATGTCAGCCTGATACAAAACAAGCTCTATATAGGGAAAAACTTCGATCCAGGGGCGGGGGAGCACATCTTTAATCCTTTCAGTGGGGAACCACAGGTCTTGATCACAATACTTAGTATGCACAGACAGGCACATAGGATCTGGAAGGATTTAAGTTTAAAAGCTACATACAAAAGGCATGCTCAATGTAAACAAATTGTCCTTTGAGATCTCAAAATATATACACTAAAGGTTTGTTTAGCTCCAAATTAACAAAATAATTTCTTCTTTAATCCAGATTGAAAGATAATACCTTATATATTGTCAAAAAACCAAATTTTCTCCAGGAAAAATATTTCCTGCCCTCCCCCCAAAAAAGGTAGTGTCACAGAGTTAGGATTAGAGCAGGGTTCTGTTCTTATCTTTCCAGGAAACTTAAAGCATCCATTCAAGGAATCCAGGGACAACTGGACAAGGGAAACCTCAGCAGAAAACAGATCAGACACCGAAGAAGATGAGCGGCCCAGATGACACCTTGTATTTCTAGTACTTGAGATACTAAGCCTGAAAAATTGCTGCAAAATCAAGGTCAGTATATGCTATCCTTTGAGTTGAAGTCTCATTTAGGATAAATAGTGAGGTCTTATTTCAAAAGCAAAATAAACCAAGTACAAAACAAAACACAGCAAGGTTATGAAGACTGGAGGACAACCTCTGGGGCAGTCCTTGTCTTCCACCCTGCTTAAGACAGGGTCTCTTGCTGTTCATCATTGACACCAGGGTACCTGGACTCAAGTCACTGAAGATTTTTCTTTCTCTTCCTTCCATGTTGACATAACAGTTTTGAGTTTATAGACCTCTACTACTGTGGACTGCTTTATGAGGATTATGGGATTCTAAACTCATATTCTTAATGGGATGATGTTATGCAATTAAATGTTAATTAACCTGCTACCAGAGGTCTGCTTGCTGTACACCAAGTGAAGTTATTCTACCTTTTTTGTTAAGCATTGTCTCTGATTGGTTAAAAAAATGCTGAGGACTGAAATTGAGCAAAGAGAGAGGTAGGTGGAACTAAGGTACTTGGGCTTCTGAAGCAGAGAGGTTCATGTGTAGAAGAAGTGTCCAAAAGAAGAAGAAGAAAGAAGAAGCAGAGGAGCAGGAAGAACACATGCCATGGGTTTGGGAAAAGAATCTCATTCCATGTGGCCTGGAACATCAGCATAGCATGGAGTGTAAGAGCCCAGGGGACGTATGTATATATGGGGTCGGATTTAAGGAATAGAATTAAGAGTTAGCTTGAATGGGTAAAATGCACAATCCAGGTTAAGATTTGTTAAAATCCTTCAGGTTTATCTGTGTGATTATTTATAATTATAGGTTAAGGATTAACACTGCCAACCAGTCAAACATAATGTAAACACTGGAAAATAATTTAATTAGCCATTTTCAATATATTCTCATGTTTGTGAAGCAAGACCACTGACTGATGAACCATGACCCAAACCCAAATTGATACTTTTACGAATTACTCAAGGAAACCACTTGTCCGATGTTTGAACTAAGAATATAAATGAAATATTCAGAAGATAATATAAACTGTATTTCATATGTAAATAACTTTCACCATTAATAATATCAAAGATAAGGTAATGAAGCCATGGCAATGTGAATCACAAGAAAAACAGAAAATAGCAAGGAAGTTTCTTAAAAGCTTCTGAAAATAATATAACAGTTTCTCTATTAGAAGCCCATTTAGAGTAGCAGCCAATTGCTATGTCACACCAAATGAAATCAGTGAAAAATTACTGTGTATCTTCTGTGTCTGAGGAAATAAAAACATTTGACTGATACTTTTCCCTAGTAGATGACTGATGGATTTATTTCATGTTTTTTTGCACAACCAAAGACCAATAACAAAACAGGAAAGAGTGCTTCTCCATACCCTTGCCAACAGTTTTTGCCCTTTTTTTTTAATGTTGCCACTCTGAATGTTGAGAGACAGAAGTTGAAAGAAAGGAAGAAATTTTCTTTTTTATTTTCCTGTTGGATTAGTTATTTGTGGTTTCTTGTCTGACAGTTGAGTTTTCTTTGTGCTTGTCCTTTAATTTAGGTATTTGTTTCTTTGGCTTTTAAATTTTGCAATAATTTATATTTTCTAAATATTAAATTCCTCTTAGAAGTACAGCAGGAAATCTTTTCTCCATTCTATCGGCCATCCTTTCATTATGACAATTGTTCCCTTGCACCTGTTGTTCAGTAATATTCCATAGCATTTTTACCTATTAACTGTCCTCAGAAAAGAATGTCAATTTCAAATTAAAGGAACAAAATCATGATCAGAAACAGTACAAATTGGAAAGCTGATTGACTTGCTAATATATAAGGAACTAAGGAGCCCTGAAGGTAAATGAGCCTAGAACTTCATCATTAATATGGATGAGATATATGGTTATAAATAAGTTATTGATATAAAGGATAATATTAAACTTAAAAAATGTTGCAATATGCAAAAATCTTGCAATGCCTAAATTCATAACCACATGAATTATCTTGAAGACATGTTTAAATGTAAAATGCTATAATTAAGAGTGTACTTGTCTCTTGTAGTGTTGGACTATAAACTGGAAATGATGTATAGTCTTATGTAGGCTTATGTTTCCTATGACCCTGATTGAGGTTTGGGTGAATGTTACACAGATTTTTTTTTTCTTTTACTACTTGTCGTTTATTTCATTAGTGTGTTTTTAATTAAAAAAAAAAGATTCTTCTCTCAGAATACACTCCGACCGTTGCCCCTCCCTCCACTCCTACAATATCTACCCCACCTCTCTTCTCTTCCAGATCCATACCCCTTCCATTTTTCCACAGAAAGGAGCAGACCTCCAAGAAACACAAATCAAACACAACAAAGCAAGATACAATAAATAAAGGCAAAAGTCCTCATATTGAACCTCGACAAGGCAATCCAATTGGAGGAAAAAAAGTCCCAAAAGCAGGCAAAACAGTCAGAGACACACTTACTCCAACTGTTAGGAATCCCACAAAAATGCCAAGCTAACATCCAAAACCTAATACACACAGAGGACCTAGACACCCATGAATATCTTTCGTTTGTTCCTTTCACTCACTGTGAGTCCATGTGATCCCTGCTTAGTTGATTCAGAGGATCATGTTCCCCTTCACTTTTAAAATAGGAGGTAAATTCATAAAAGTCAAGCTCCTTGTTATTAAAGTTAACCAATAATTGGCCCATCTTGAATTTTCTGAGCATTTTGATAGAGTTGTGCTTTTTTTTTCGAGCTGCTTGCCCAAAGACAAGCAGCTAAATTGTGTAGAAGAGGTACAAAAGGACATGAGAATTCAAGATATGGCAAATACTGAGGAATGTATATAATTAAGGTTCCAGATAAATCAAATGAAGGTAATAAATTGGAAGAATATAAAACCTACTTATATCTCCATCAAAATTATGTATTGCATTGTATTCTTTTCTTCAAGATTCACTGATAAGATAAAATAATGGGACACATTTAGGAGAATCACACAAGAAGAGATTTTTGGAAAAAAATTCTGAAGAGGCAGGAAAAGACAGATTACAGGTAATATGGCTACTATTGTAAACTAGAAGATATTTTGATTCAAGATAAGCAGTAGTATAAAATATAAAGATAAAATGGTGTACTTCCCTTTCTATTGTCTAAGTTTACATATATAAATAATTTAACACTTATAAGCAATTCTGTGATTTAGTGGCTTTACACTATGTGAAAATCTATTTGATGCTCCAAAGTCGCATTGGAGAGATTAATAAGTTAGCATTGAGTGTAATTGCAACACTGAGAACCCAGTTTTGTAATAGATTACTTTTAATTTCAGAATCACATTGGCTTCATGACCATTAAAGGATATATTAAGAAAAAACAAAATTTCTTTTAATAGGGAGGATATCAACATTGCAAGACCCTATTAGATGTATAATCATCATAATACATAGCTACAGGTGTAAAGAAGAGCAAAATACAGTTTCAGTTACAAAAAATAAACAAGAGATTTCATTCAACATAGAAAACTGCAGTTAAGCAAAAGCTAAAAATCAAGAAATCTTTAACACCATTTCATGTACAGGGAAACAAGTTAAAATGAGAAGTAGAATTTGAAGGCTATCATGTGAATTTTTATTTTACAACAGAAAATTAATTTAAAATTGATGTGGACAGTTTTCTTTCATGCTTAAAAGTCAATTACAATTTGTTTCATTTAAAATAACTTATTAAACCAGTTTATTAAAAATAAATTGAAACTATTATTTTCAAATCTTCTTACTAGGAATTATAAGATATAGAGTAAAATGTAACCGAACTTTTAAATTATTATTTATCACTTATTTATTTATTACTAAATTCACTTATAACAAACACCAACAATTTCTTAACTATTAATCCTATAAACTCTTACAGCCACTTTAACCTATCCACTAAACCTATTGATAATTATTTTTCTAACCTTTTAGAATGATACAGTCTCTGGGGCAGGTCCTCAGTCGTCAGGAACACAGTCTTTGTTGTAGATTCTTTAACGCACTTAGCAGTCCTTTTTCTGGATCTCTCAGATGCAGGTTCGTCAGGGTAAGTTGGTTATTGCAGTCTCACCTTAAATAAGGCTTCATACTTTCTTCTCTGTGGGAGACCCCTGCCATCTGCAGGCCAATTTACTTCTTTTGAATCAGGAACTCAGCTGCTTTGCCTCAGTCCTTAAAGCCAGGCACAATTTCCTTTAGGCCACTGATCGGACAGATCAAACCCCTCTAGGCAAAAGCTGAGCCACAGGGTTTAGTCCTTGGCCTTTTGGTGTCTTGCTCAGGCTTTCTTTGCTCACCAGCTTCTTTCTGCTTCAGGGAAATCTGGCCATCAAATGATGGCCAGCCCTTTTTTCAGCAGGACTCTTGGAGCTCTCTAGCATCAGGGGCCTCTTCTTCTTCTGGGCTCCATGCACTGTCCTTAAATAGGAGGAACTCTGTTTCAGCTTAATTTGGGCTCTGCCCACTTAGCAGCTGAAAACAATGTCAGGCCAGATACTTTGTTTCTTCAAATCCATTAAGTCTTTCTTGTTTTCCTCACTTCAACCTTGTTTTTGAGTCTATTGAGTCTTTCCTGTTTTTCCTGACTTCAACCTTGTTTTTCAGTCTATTAAGTCTCCTGTTTGTTTCCTGTTTTTAGTTCACATGCTGATAATGCTCTTCATGCCCCGAATTAAGAGACAGTATCAGAAACCCCTATATATTTTCTAAATCTAATTTATCTAACCCCTACAGTAAAACGTGATTATTTGGTTTATTTAAATTGCTTATATGAAATTGTTTCTGTATATTATACTAATCTTATAGAATTAATTTGTTTACCCCTTGGTACTTATATTTCAAAAATGTAATGTTTCATATTATAAAAGTCACCTTTTTGCCATTGTCACAAGCTGCAAATGTCCACATCTTTGTCTCTGTTTTCTTACTGCAAGGAAATGTTTTGTCACTGGTCCATCCCTCATATGTCATGCAATTCTGACCACCTAAGCTATTCCCAAATTAAGACCCAAACTTGCATTGTTAAAGTGAGAATTAACTTTATTTTGTGTAATTTCTTTGTTATTTATTTACTAACAATAACTCTAGTTTTAAATATCTAAACCAAATAATAAATTATGTCACACATTCTAAAACAATGTAAGAGTAATTGTATTATAAGTATTATTGTCAGGCACATTTGATTTCTTTTATTCTTGGAACCCATTATATTTGTTATTATTTTGACAAGAAATAACCAAGTCTTATCTGTACACTGCATTTGATTCCAGATATACTTTATTCTTTAATAATTTTTAAAATATTTTTGAATCTTCAAACTGCTTTTTGGGATATTGTTAAACAAATTTGGAGAAAAATAGCATTGCTGCAGTAATAAATAAGTTATAAAATGTGTAAATACTCCTGAAGTTTAGTTAGTTAGTACACTGAACATTCTGTATGAGGAAGACAACATTTTCACAAGAGTTGCTAAAAGAAATCATGGAACATGAAAATTTTCTACAAAGTAGTCCATTACCTGTATCCATTTCCAATGAATTATCTTCAAAAATTCATTTTAGGCTGCTGTTCTTCCATTACTTTTGTTCGTCATCACAAGAAGAGAAAAAGGAGTATTCTTTGAGAATTCATATACCCTTAGCATATCTCTTGAACATAGGAGTATGAAAAAGTGAAGGAATTCATTTGAATAAGAATGATTTGTCTTCTGAGTGATGAAGGATATGAATATATTATAGGTATCTTTTGCATTTGATTTGTATCTATCTCTAACAAAATATGGTTTCAGAGAATTCCTAAAAAACAATTCTTGAACGGAGCTTACATTTATTGCTCTAAATTGCATGAATTTTTTTATAAAATTGAATGTGTTATATGTAGAATTTTAGACTCCATTCACAATTTGATATCTACCTAAATAAGTTATTTACTGTGAACATAACAAATTTTACTCTGTGCTAGCCTACAGATTTATATGGCTGCTAGTAGTTTAATGCTAAATTAATATTAATTATAACTTTGAATTACAAATAACAAGACCTTAAGAAATATTTTGATTTTTTGATTCTGTGTTGTGGTTTGAAACCAGAAATTTGACATTGTTAGGCAGTTATTTTACTGCATCCCACTTTTCCTTTTCTAAGACATAGTCACATTCTGCATGAGTTCAGGGGGACATTAGAGTCTGCATCCTCCCCTTCAGATGTTGGAGTGCTGGGATAACATTCATGTATGACAATGCCCAAATTACTAACTAATATTGGAGAATAAGTTTGAAGATTCATGGTCTAAACTGCAGTGTTTATGATTTTAAATTCACTGAGATTATTTATTTATTTTGTTAGTTAGTTAGTTGGTTTTCCCTTTAATTTATTTATTTTATTCATTTTCCATCAAAATCATAACCCTCCTCTACTCCCAGTCCTACATTTCCACTCTCTATCTCCACTCCCTCTTCCCCTTCTTCTTAGAGAAGGGAACCCCCACCAACCTACCCAAGTACTTCATGTCGCAACAGAACTAACTGCATCCTTTTCCACTGAAGCCAGGCAATGCAGCCTAGCTAGGGGAAAGTTATCCAATCTTAGGCAACAGAGTCCATGTCAGGGACAGTCCCTGCTCCAATTACTAGGTATACTATATAAAGACCAAGCTGCTTATCAGTTCTGTACGAGTAGGTGGCCTTGGTTCAATCCATGGATGCTCTTTGGTTGATGGTTTAATCTTTGTGAGCCACCACGGGCCTAGGTTAATTGCCTCTGTTGGTCTTTTTGTGTAGTTCTTGTCCCTTACTGGTGCCTTTGTCCTTTCACAAACACTTCTACAATACTCCCAGGTCTATGTCTAATGTTTGGATGTGTGCCTCAGCATCTGTTCGAACCTTTGCTGGGTGGACCATCTCAGAGGATGCTTATGGTATGATCATGTTTACAAGCATAGCAGAGTGTCAGGGATTGGCTCTTTACCAGGATGGGTCTCAAATAGGGCCAGTCATTGTTTGGCCATCCCTCATTCTCTCTTCCATCTTTATCCCTGCACATCTTGTAGGCAGGACAGATTATAGATCAAAGGTTTTTGTGGCTGGGTTGGTATCCCCCTCCCTCCACTGGCAGTTCTGCCTGGCTTTAGGATGTGACCTCTTCAGTTTCCAGATCCTTCAATGCTAAGATTGTCAGCTAGAGTCATCCAAGTGTCTCTACAGAAGCCTCCATTTTTTCTCAGAAATCCCACCTCCATCACATTACCTTCTCTCTCCCACCCTTCTCCCTCCATCAGATTTTTAATATTTATATATAAATTATAAGATACTTTGAGTAAGAGTCCTAAATTTAAACATAAATTTTTGTTTACTTACACACATAGCCTTATGACTGACAAATCAAGTGTTAATACTAATAGCAGTTTTTCAAATTTCTTACAAAACTAAAAAGGGTTTTTATTTTGGAACATCCAATGTTTTGTTTTTCAGATTAAAGCTATTCAACCTACATTATTCTATGGAAAATTAAATCTTACATTATAGACTAACCAGCTTTTTGCTTAAGAAATTTTAAATCACTTTCACTATCATGTTTTAAACCCCTAAATGTGGTTTTATATATGTTTGTGTTTTTAAGGAATTACTTTCACATAAACAAACAGATTGTATTAATTCTCTGTTGGTGAATACAGTACTTAGCACAGCAGTTTATAACTACTTTTTACTGTTACTGCATTTACTAATCAAAATGCTGTACATACAGTGGAGCTAGAGCTTTGTACAAATTAATATTCCCTAAATCTGAAGAAAGTAAATCTGAATATTTTCAGAAAGTATATAATAATTGCAGATTTTAAAGAGACATGGTACTTCTTACAATAATGAGTCCATGGTTGAACAAAATCTTCTGATACTAACTTTGAACTTTTTCAGTATAGAAATATTATTTGTAATAATTTCATTTTAATGATAATATATTCTCTATCAATTTTGGAGTGAAACTAGTATCCATTTATATAACAATAACTTGAAATACTATGCAATAAAATAATGTAACAGGTAATCAGGGAATTTGTTGGAAGTCAGCTTACACTTGAATGATAACAAAGTAGAAAATTGTTTCCCACTTAGCAAAGAGGCAACAGAGGAGAAAACCAGGGGATGCTATTGTAGCTTTAAAAGCTGTAGGTTTTCCACTTATTTTTCCAGTACTAAGATCGATATGCCTAGGGGCCATAAAGGCAATTTTTCTTCTGTGTTTTGCTCAGAACAGTAAACTTCTTCACAGTATGAATTTTTCCAAATAGTTCAATCATTTTTCCTAGAACATTTCTTTCCAATTCTAATATAACACATTTTATGTTAAATTTATAAAAATATTTCTCACATACCACTTTTAGAATGTGCTTATTTTAAATCTCTTCCTAATCCCTTGTCTAGATATACTTTTCTTGTAAGTATCAAATGTAATTATGATTTTGGTATAATTGAAATATTGGCAACTTTGTAACTTTTTGTTTAGTCATCAGTGGTGATTGTTCTGTTGGCTTAAAAGTAAAAAATCTGATCAAGTTCATCAGACAAAACAGGGTTACCCAACAACAGTTTCAATTAACTTAAAACACGAATGAACCTCAGACTAAGTGACAGCACAAATGACAGCAGTATAATGAAAAAGACATGATGTACTCTTGCAGTTACACTGTGGTGTCCTTGCAGTGGGACAGGAGTTCTTACAAGTAAGCAGACAGGTGATAGACTGTGCCAGTACAAGACACTCTTTAGAATTCCTTATAGTTCATGTCTTCTTTAAAAACCTTTTATTTATTCAAGCTACATCTCGATCACAACCCCCTCTCTCCCCCCTTCTGATTCCACCCCCCCACCCTCTTCTTCCTCTTCCTCCTTTCCTTCTCTTCCAGTGGGTAGGGCACATATCACCCCCCCTCAGTTCATCAGTCACATGGATACTGAGAGCTTCCTTTTCGTCTGGGGCCCAATATGTCAGCCCAGCTAGGGTAAGGATTCCCATAAACAATGTGAGATGGAAACTCAGAGTCATTTTGAATGCCATTTCCCTGATAACTAAAGATTTTGAGCATTTCTTCAATTGTCTCTTGTCCATTAGAGATTTCTCCTTTGTGAATTTTCAGTTTAGCTATGTACTCTTTTTTATTGAATTATTTGGTTTCTTGGTGTTTAATTTTTTGAGTGGTTTATATATTTTGGATATTAGATCTATGTCAGATGTGGAGTTGGTGAAGATCTTTTCCCAATCTATAGACTGCTTTTTGTTGTAATGATAGTATCCTTTACCTTACACAAGCTTTTCAGTTTCACAAGGTCCCATTTATTGATTGATTTTTCTTAGAGCCTGAGCTATTGGTGCTCCTCTGTTCAGGAAGCTGTCACCTGTGCCAAGTAGTTCAAGACTTTTCCCCACATTCTCTTTTATTTGATTTAGTGTTTCTGTTTTTATGTTGAGGGGTCCAATCCACTTGGACTTAAGTTTTGTGCAAGGTTATAAATATGGGTTTTTTGCATTCTTCTATATGTTGATATCCAGTTAGACCAGCACCTTTTGTTAAAGATACTTTCTTTTTTTTTCCATTGTTCTGTTTTTGCTTCTTTGTCAAATATTAAGGGACAGTAAGTGTGTGGGTTTATTTCTGGGTCTTCAATTTGATTCCTTAATCAACCAGTCTGTTTCTACACCAGTACTATGCTGTTTTTATTACTACTGCTCTGTAGTACAGCTTGAAGTCAGGGATGTTGATACCTCTAGATTTTGTTTCGTTTTGTTTAATTTTACAGGGTTGTTTTAGCTATTCTAGTTTTTGTTTTGTTTTTTCTAGATGAAGTTGAGAATTGTTCATTCAAGGTATTTAAAGAATTATGTTGGTATTTTGATAGGAATTGCATGGAATCTGTATATTGTTTTACAATGGTAATCTTCCATAAGGGCACATGACTATTTCTCTTTATCTAGAAAAATTACATGTGATCCATCCTGATTACTTATTAATCAACATCAATAGGAAGTCTATTTATATGTTCTGAAACATTCAAATATGGCCAAGATAACACTTTTCACAGATCTTAGATTACAAACAATGGCATTTCCTGTTCTAGTGTAGTAGTGACCATCCTACTTAAGGTCTCATTCTTAAGATTGCCTGAATCCAAAGAAAAGACAAGAGATTTTAATGATCACTTTTCTTCTATCCATTAAATTGGGTAGACATTACTGACAATAATTAATTTGTAAAATTTGTTTTTAAGTGGGTATCTTAGAGATGAATGTCTATTTCCAAATGTACTTTCTTAAGGATAATTTCCTCACATATTGAAAAAAATCTATGATGCTGTAATAATTATGAAAGATATACACACTGTAAATTGATACTTTCTCAATACATAAAAATTTAGATTTTCTAAAAATACTTTCCTAAGAAAAAGATACTTGAAGATGCCTAAGGAATTCTTAAAATTCCATGTTTTCCTAACAGGACTAAAATTGAAAACTAGGTAAGTCTAAAAGTTGTTATTGAAATTCATAGAGGAAATATTTTATACATAAAGCTACATATTGAAAATAACCACTAGTATAAATACTATTATATATGTTCTGAGTTATATATGCTAATTTAGGAATCATTTTAACTAAAGACATACAAAAAAGAAATGGATGTTTGAAATCTAAGCATAATATTTTACTCAACTTCCTGAGGATTATCGTTTGTTTATTAATTAAAGAACTACTGGTTTTGTTCATAATTTGGTTGTTTTTTGAGACATTACATGAGCATATATCCCGTGTTGTCTTGGAATCTTCTGTGTATCTTAGCTGTCAGACTGGCTCATCCTTGTCTTTGCTGGGTTGCAGGCAAGTGTCACCATGTTTGCTCTATATAATTTATTTTAGACTAAGAAGTAGTTCAGCAATAGTCTGTTACAATGACATAATATTCTTATATATTTCCTTGCAGAGAAAAAAAAAACTAGGAATTGAATGACATTAAAACCTACTTAATCCTTGTGTTTTGGCTTGTTTTTCCATGGTAATTATCTTTCTAAAGTTGCATATGTCTAAACTGTAGCTCATGATTCTGATTTTTAGTTACTGAATATAAATATTTCCACATTCTTAACATAAGTTAAGATGACTGACTGATGGCCACTATATAAAATAAGATGTTCAAAGAACTTACCATATACCAGTGCTATGTAATAAATAATGAAATATAAATACATTCATTTTAGCTCAGTTCATTTAGAGGTATTTACGTATTTAATAATTTCTTCCATTGACTTGTATTTGCTTACCTCATAGGAGCTAATATTACAGAAATGTATCTTTTAAGTTTTCATTAATGTATTTTATTATGGTAAGAAGATATGTATGCTCTAGTAGGATATAGATAATATGAAAGGGAAATGGGGAAATGGTGAGGGGAACTCTGACAGGGTAAGTAAGAAGAAAAAAAATACAAAAATATGGAGAAGAAATAAGTAACAGCAAGGATGTTTAAAAAACCCAAGAAATCACAGTATTTTAAATTTAGTTAATATTATATGGTATATATAGTTTTTGTGTATGTTCTCTCCCCTCCTCTGCTATGCAGTGCTTATGATATATATGTGTGTGTGTGTGTGTGTGTGTGTGTGTGTGTGTGTGTGTGTGTGT
>CAJQZJ010033103.1:767133-784321 GCA_907164525.1 Lophiomys imhausi | reverse complement strand
TGTGTGTGTGTGTGTGTGTGTGTGTGTGTGTGTGTGTGTGTGTGTGTAATTGGAGGCTTGCTACATTCTTTAAGAGTCATAAATAAAATTCCAGTACCAGGCATGAGAAACTTTTTAGAATAGTTAGTTAGACCAGGCTATGTGACTTCCAAAATAATACAGGCTATTACTGTTTTTCTTGTTTATCTCTTAGGTATTGGGGTAACTTACTATTGCTGAAGATACCATACTTAAGAGACTGGATATTGTATGATGTAACATTGACCTAACTCAAATTGTCCTTCTTATGGTCTAGCTTCTATTGTACTATGCAAACTGTCAAGAGAGGGAAACCACCAATAGTCTTATACATCTGTAACACTTATGTAACAATAATGTCCATTATGGGAAGATATCACTTAAGGTGTAACAGTGGCACTTGTATCTAGGTAGTAACCAATAGCTATCTTATAGAAATTAAAGCCTAACCAACAGGAAGAAGTATGACTGGTATTAGAAACCAAGAAACTATCTGGGACTGGTGAGGTCATAGATCTTAGAGAATAACTTAGTAATACCACTTCATGAGACCAACATGATTCCTAACTGCATTCTAAAACTTATACCCACAGATATGTGTAAGATCTCTCTATGAGTTATAAAAGAAGCTACCCATTCTTAAACAATGATTTTTTTGTGATAAGTAAAAAATAAATTATATATTCTTGGCTCTAGCCTGTGTTACAGGACATCATTTTCACAGTATAAATTTCTTTGAGCTTTAGAAAGTATATCAAAAAAATCTATCTTTTATTGATTTGGAAACACAAATATGAGATGTCTGTTGAAAAACTATTTTCTAAACAATGTTTTTGAATGTGAATGATGAAACAGGACTTGAGTGTGAGATGTGCT
The DNA here is from genome assembly GCA_907164525.1 of Lophiomys imhausi. Classification (NCBI taxonomy): domain Eukaryota; kingdom Metazoa; phylum Chordata; class Mammalia; order Rodentia; family Muridae; genus Lophiomys; species Lophiomys imhausi. Next base: position 783,427 of record CAJQZJ010033103.1, on the reverse strand, counting down.
CTGTGCAGAAACCACCATTCCTCTGTTCTGCAGAGACAGCATTTATCTCAGATTAGACATCAATGACAGCTTAGAAATACTCATTTTCAGCTTTGTAATCTTCTCCAATTATTTTATTGTATGAAAGAACTCAATGAGATAATTATTTAAATTACAACTTCAGCAGCCTTAAACTGTTATTTACTATAATAAACAATAAGTCAAGCATAAAGTTACCTATTCTTGTAAGCAAGAGTATATAATCTTGTTAAAAGAAGGACATAATGTGCTATGATAGACATTTATTTTTATGTATACACGACTAAGTGACAAATGACCTATTACCTATGTAAATGTTTATTATGTATGTTCTTCTCATCAATTTTATTATTCTTCTCTTTCTTTGAACTTCCATTAAGAGAAAGCAGACAGAAAACCCAGAATAGCTAAATCAATCATGTATAATAAAAAAAACATCTGGGGGTATCACCATCCCTGATTTCAAGCTGTACTACAGAGCAATAGCAATAAAAACAGCATGGTACTGGTGTAGAAACAGACCAGTGGATCAATGGAATCAAATTGAAGACCCAGAAATGGACCCATACACCTATGGTCACCTAGTTTTTGAAAAAGAAGCCAAAACTGCACAATGGAAAAAGGACAGCATTGTCAACAAATGGTGCTGCTCCAAACTGGATGTCCACTTGTAAAAGAATGAAATTAGACCCATACTTATCACCTTGTACAAAACTTAAGTCCGAGTGAATCAAAGAACTTAAGATAAGCCCGGTCACACTAAATCTACTACAGGAGAAAGTGGGAAAAACCCTTGAAATCATTGGTACGGGTGACAACTTCCTGAACAGAACACTATCAGCTCAGGACCTAAGACCACCAATCAATAAATGGGACCTCATGAAACTTGAAAAGCTTCTGTAAGGCAAAAGATACTGTCATTCAAACAAACGGCAGCCTACAGATTGGGAAAAAAATTTTCACCAACCCCACATCTGACAAAGGGCTAATATACAAAGTTTACAAAGAACTCAAGAAATTAAATGCCAAGAAACAAATTAATTCAATTAAAAAATGGGGAAAATAGCTAAACAGAGAATTCACAAAGGAGGAATTCCTAAAGGCTGAGAGACACTTGAAGAAATGCTCAGCATCCTTAATCATCAGAGAAATGCAACTCAAGAGGACTCTAAGATTCCATCTCCACACCCGTCAGAATGGCTAAGATCAAAAGCTCAAGTGACAGCACATGCTGGCGAGGGTGTGGAGAAAGGGGAACCCTCCTCTATTGCTGGTGGGAGTGCAAGCTTGTACAACCACTATGGAGGTCAGTCTGGCGATATCTTAGGAAACTTGGAATAGCTCTACCTTGGGACCCAGCCATATCTCTTCTGGGTATACATCCAAGTGACTCCTCACTGAATCATGAGGAAGTTTCCTCATCTATGTTCATAGCAGCCTTATTTGTAATAGCTAGAAACTGGAAACAACACACATGTCCCTCAACTGAAGAATGGATTAAAAAACTGTGGTACATCTACACAATGGAATACTACTCAGCTATCAGAAACAAGGAAATTATGCAATTTGCAGCCAAATGAATGGAACTAGAAAAGCTCATCCTGAATGAGCTAACCCAGACTCAGAAGGATGCCCATGGCATCTATTCACTTATAGTTGGATTTTAGCCATATAGTACAGGATATTTATACTACAACCAACGCACCAAAGGGAACATGGACATAGACTTTTGTGTTTGTTTGTTTGTTCATTTTCTCTCCCTGTCATTGAGACACTTTTTCCTGGTGGTACAGCCTTGTAGGCCTCCAGTGTATGAAAAGGCTCTTGGCCCTCATATGACTGCTGAACTGGGGCGGGGGAATGTTATGTAGGGACAATCCACTCCAGAGGAGGGGGATGGAAGGGTTAGGGGGTAGAGGTTGTGAGGGCGGACTGGGAAGGGGGGAAAGAGGACACTATGATGGAGTTGTAACCTGAAGCAATAAATAAACAAACAAACAAACAAACAAACAAACAAATAAATAAATAAATAAATAATATAAATAAATAAGAGAGAAAGTAGAAATTATGGAAAAAGATTCCTTAAAGGCATCTGCTATTGATTTTATCATTCATTTGAAATTCTAAAATGTCATAATTTTAAGTTTTTATTAAATTTAAATTTATTAGATTTTATAAAAAATGGAAACTAAGCAATGTGAAAATGTGTATACATATATATGTGTGTGTGTGTTTATGTGTATGTGTATACATACATATGACACACTATCCCAAATATATGTGAACAAGATATTAATTTAGACTACACTGCAATATAGCTGATTCTCCAAGTGTCCAGAGGACCAAAAACCTTGTCAAAGGAAAAATAAATTAGGGTAGGGTTGGATATGAAATATTGTTGAGATATATCTGAGTTTTCAGGTTCTTTTCCTAATGACTAAACTTATTAAATCCCACAACCAGTGCTCATATATTATAGCAACTCATTCCAGTGGAACCCCTCTATAACAGAATATCTTTATTTATCACACTTATATTTATTAATACTTAACAATCACTTATAAAATACCTAACTCCTATAACTTAAACCTTAATCATCTATAATCTATCTAAAACCACTCAAATATCTAACTATCAGCACTCAATATCTACCTAAAAACATCCAACTAACATCATTTTAACTTTCTTAAAAGGATATTAATATTCTTAGTGTAGGTCCTAGCAGAATGGTCAGGTTCACAGCGGTTTCATCAGGTATTTCAAGCGTAAAGTCGGTTGTGCAATATTTTGCCAATTCAGAAGGCCATTTTACCTGTTCCACAAAGTTATGGCCAATTTTAAAGCCAGTCTGTTCCAACTGCCAACTGAGGGCACTCTTTTCAATGAGCTGAAAATTGCCTTTGAGATTTCCTTGACCAGAAGTCTCAGGACCAAAAGACTATCCAAATAGCTTTCTGATTCTGATTGTCTTAGAGATGAGGTGGCCTGATAACTCTTGGGGAGGCCAGTGCGGATTGTGGGGTTCAGAGGAATGGCTGGCAGCCTTTTCAATAATCCAAGAATTGCCTCCTTGTTCTCCCTCATCTTTCCTATTCTGGCTGTCTCTCACACCTTTCTGGCACCCTGAGGCTCCATGACAGGATACTCCAAAAAATACTTCTTTAACGGGTCTGACCCCAAAAGATACTCTCTTAGCGGGTCTGTGACATGTTTTTGCATTGGATTGTAGTGGTCCAAACTCTGCCAATGGCGTACCATTCTATGCTCTTCCCCATACTAGATTCCCCAGTAGGTAAGTAAGAACATGAGAGAGAGAGAGAGAGAGAGAGAGAGAGAGAGAGAGAGAGAGAGGAGAGAGAGAGAGACTGCCTGGGTCTTTGATTTAAATATGGTCCCATGTCGACATTCTAGTCAGAGGGACTTCCAGCATTCTCATGTGGTTACCAAAAGTTTTCATGGTCTTTCCCAAGCCTCCCCCTATCCGCCCCTCCCCCCGTGTCAGTATTGCATCTGTGTGATCTCATCTGCATAATCTTCAGGGTTGCCAGTTTTTACCAGTCCAAAATCCCTGTGTGCTACTGGATGCTAAACTGAAATGTCTAACTTCTACCATATCCCTCAGGTTCACTTGGTTCAGGTCTTCCTCTATTTTCCCTCTGCAAGGATACATTTCCTAAATTACCACCTCTCTGAAAAAAGAACACGCGTTTAGATTCCATTTGTGTAAAAAGAAATAAAAATTTATGATATGCTAAACGATTAAAACTTTTAACTATATATCTAATCATAATTGTTAATGTCATATAAGTTAAATGGTATCAGAAAACTGTTGTGATTCTGATAAAATGACAAAAAATTTTGTAAATGTTTTCAAACTAAAGAATCTCCATTTCTTACTATAAACATTTTGCAGGCAATTTGAACTCATGGTATAAATCAGTTTATAATTTAGCTCCTAGATGATTATGGTTAATAAGCTAATAATGAGTCAGTATGGCAGCCAGTATTTTTAACTCATCATGGAATATTTTTTTCTTAATTAATGTTCCACTATTTATTAATGCACAGGAGATTATATAATGCTATTTCATTCATCTAACTTTTGCATATCAAGTAAAAGGTTGTAATATTACTTAAAACATTTCAATTACAGTAGCTGTTCTTTATTGTAACCAAGCATATTTAAAGAAACTTGATATACTCTATATGCATTTAAAGGAGCCACTTTTAAAAACACAAAATATTTAAACTTGGATACATTTGTGTAGATTTTTTAAGAAGAGTTATTATATTGTACATTCTCATGTACTTCAAAATAAACAGAAACCTATACATGACAATACAAAACATTATGTGATATAGAGTTTCTTAAGGAGATCTCACTTCAAAACTGAACAATTCTGAAGTCCTTTGCTGAAGCAGAAAGCACAGAAGTGCTAAAAACATTTTTATCATAGTTGACTCTTCATATACAATTCAGTTACAGTGAATATGAACTGCAGTCTGAAAACTATTGGTGTAATCATATAGTCTTTAGGAACAAAGTAGCTCATTTTATATTATGCAGAATAAAATGTATTTGCTATATGATCTCTAATTTAACTGAAATTAAATATATCAGACATATTATATTTTATTCAACTTAGAATTTCACTTTTTGTATAAACACATTTAAGCATAAGAAATCTTCATGGCGGGATAAACATTAATTCAACTTCAAGTACAAGGAAGAGACCATTGGGGTCATATTTCATAAAAAAATGCACCACTTATCTATTTGTTTTCACTATATAAAATATCAAAGTGTATTTTGGACAGATGTTGTATGTCAAAATATTAAATTAAATGTTCAGAAGTCAGATCCCTTTAATGTGTTAAACTCTCTTGACGTTCATTTTATTAAATTTGCAGTGAGGCTCCTTCCAGCTGAAGCAGTATCTTTTTCTCACAAAAAAGGCATTGGGTGGGGTCATAAATAGGTGTTGTATATAAATCCCATGGGCCACAGCTACCTTTAATTATTATTTAGTTATTTTTTATTATCTCCTCCATAGGTTTAGGCAATAGACACAGTCTTGAAGACAGTTGCTTTAGATTAATGGGAGAGGTGCAATGTAGCTCTTGTGAAACTCTCTTTGGCTCTCCCAAGTGATTCCTCAATCAGTCTCTTGACATATTCTGCAACATGACTACAGTTCCTGAAGGCAATTCTGCCCAAAGAATGTCTACTTCAGCATACTGGGAAAGCTAACCAGTGGAGCTACAGGCTCCTAAACATTTACCCGACAAATAGTTAAGTAATTGTTTTTATAATATTTTTGTTGTAATGAAAAGAGACACTAAATTCTTCCAGAGCAATATTTTATCCCATAATTTGAGTATAAAAATTATAATATTAATCTATTTTAAACAAAACAGTAGTTTATTATTATGTTTACTATCACTCTAGAATTTTCTAAAACTCACTGTTGAATTTTTAAGTGCATATCTCTTTTCTTCAAATGAAAACATAAAAAAGACATTCATATATTTAGGATAAAGATAAAATTCTTTTCCATTTATTTATCTTTAGGTTTAAATAAATGGCCTGATTTTCCTAAAACAAAATAAATAAGACCCTTTATAAAGCTGCAATATAATATAAGTCAAGCCATCATTTCCTAAAATACATGGATTGGTCCCTCTGAGTGTGTCTCAAGGAAGTAAGCTGTATAGTTTAAAGAATATTACCCCTATTAGTATACAGTCATAGAAACAATCACAAATTTCTATAGTAGAGGCATAGCTATGTGAACAGCTGTTGCACATAATGTGGCACACAGATACACGCATACACATGTGAACCCATAATAAGTGATAAATAAATAATTGAAAAGTGTATAACTTTCTCAATTTAAAATGAAGTTTGAATTTTGGAAATTATTTAAGAAGTGAAAAAATCAAATGATGTCTTTCACAATAATAACTTTGTTCATGTACAAAGGAAGCACAAAATTAATTAACTCAGTTCTATAAAGTATAGAAAAATAATTTTAAAATCTCTCAATATAAAAATAAATAAATGTTTAAAAGGGACATCAAGAAAGTAGTGATAAAGCATATTTATAATTCAGTTAAATTGGCTATTTTCTAGATTGAAGATGAGATATATTTATAATTTTTAAAATATGACTTTATATTTGCAATTAAAAATATTTCAATAACCATACTAAATTTCATATATTTGTATGTAATACATTCAGAACATTGATACTACATTTGTATGAATTTTTTTTGTCATGACCTGATTGTAACTTTTAATATATTCCAAGAAGCTCTGTTAATCATAAAAATGTTTGGGAGAATGAACCAAAGAATCAATCATGGTGTATTTAAAGTGCCATTCTGGAAAATCCACTCATAACCCTTTACAGTAATTCTGATACAATCTATAAACAATGTCGTATAATTTGTTTAAACAATAAGGGCTTGGGCCCTTTCTATGGAATGACTATTACTTAGTGTATCTGATAGCAAAGCCCTAAGAGGATACCAGGAAGCATTCTGGGTTTCATTCTGCTTCTGTCCAGACAGAATTACTGGTAATACTTTTTAGTGCTTTCTTTCTGTAAACTGTTATTAAAGTTGGTGTTTGATATATTTAGATGTGTGTATTGAGACCACATATTAAAGAAACAATTCCGTTTGATGACTTGATTACTTGACTTTCTCAAGATCTTAGAACACAGTTGTCTTACCAAAACATGAAGCTCAGTATTAGAAACTTCTTGAATAAAAGCTTTAAACAACATGGAACTATACTTTTTATTTTTTTGAAGATACTACATTATGAAAACTTTCAAAAGAAGACTAAATACATGGCTCAGGTGATAAAATACTTGTGCTTGGAACATAAAAAGAAAATAAATGAGATGCCCAGCATCCAAGTAAAAAACCCCTCTGAGGCACAAAGACAAACCAGGGATGGGGATTCAGATAGGAACAACCCTACTGCTCACTGAAGCACTGCCTCACTGAACTGGTAAGATCTAGATTCAGTGATAGAGTCTCATTCAAAAAATTAGGAGAATAGTTGATGAAGTCACTTCATATCTAACATTGGCCTCCATACAAATGCATGCAGATGTTCATACACAACGTAAACAGAGAAACATATTAGCATACACAGTTATTAAAAAATAAAGAAGAAACTTTATGATTTCCTACACCCAGACCTTAGACAGAGATCAGTTTTATTTTACTTATGCATGCCACCATTATTTTATTGTACCACATAATCTATTGTATATCTAGATCATCTGATCACAACTGTGGCACCAAAATTAAACATATGATCTAAATCAGGTGACTTAGATCACATTTTTAATTTTAATCTACAAAGGACAACAAAAAAACAAAACCATATACTACTGTGTCATGGTGTGGTGAACAGATCCTAGGAAGCAGATTGCTACTATCTGTGCATCTTGTGCAAGAAGACTACTCTAAGTTTTCTTCAGACTTTGGGGGAGCGTATAGTCTAGGGTTGGGATCTAGTTTTGATGTAGTTTCATTTTTTCCATAGCAACTGACAGGTTCCTATGAGTCCAAGGAAAAGTTCCTGGAAATGTATACTACAAATTGCATTTTGAAGATTTTTATCCTTGCCATTTATAGTGGGCATGGTCATAGGAAAACAAGAAAAAAATGAGTACTCAGAAAAACCTAGTATAGCCATGTAGTACAAGACCTGATATTTCTTTTTCTGTGCACTGGAGAACTGCATTTACTCACTAGACATAGATCGGCCATGTGCAGCATGTGTGACCTATTGAAATATCAAATTTTGTTTTGTGGAATATCACCATGGTTTACGTTTACTCAGAAGATGGTTTATATTTCCATGAAAAGGATGAAAAAAATGTTTTACCATATCATATCTAATTTCTCCATTCAAAAAGTTAAGTTTTATTGATTGAGAATTGTATGCATGTTTATAATTAAAGTTTTCCTCAGCAATACAGCAAAAGGCCGAGGACTAAACCCTGTGGCACAGCTTTTGTCTAGAGGGGTTTGACCAGCTCAAACAGTGGTCTGAATAGAACTGTGGCCAGCCACAAAGACTGAGGCTGAATGGCTGAATGGCTAATACAAACTGAATAAGTTGCTTTACTGACAACTGAGGCTTCTGAGAGAGAAGAAAAACTCAAGACTCATTTAAAGTGAAGCTGCTATAGCCAATTTACCCTAAAGGACCTATGTCTGTGATATTCCTGAAGAAAGTCTGTTGCCTAAGGGCCTTAAAGGATATACTCCTGAGGTATTCCTGACAACTGAGTACCTGCTTCAGAGACTGTGTTCCTGAAAACTGAGGATTAGGGTCAGTTGTTAGATAATAGTTGTTATAGTTATTAACAGGTTTAGTTGTTAGATAACAGGGGTTATAGTCATTAGTAGGGCTAGTAGTTAGGTAATTGTTTATATTGGTTATAAGTGCATATAATTATATATTGGTTAATTAAAAAGATTCGTACTCCAAGTAGAAGATGAGCATCAAAGAATCTCCAGTGAGAGATGATTGAATTAGTCACAAGCCTATCTCTTGGCAGGAAAAGACCCTTGCTCCAACTGTAGACAGAATGCTGTCCAAAAAGGACAAAACTTGGAAGCAGGTAAGGCGACAATCTAGCCCTGCCAAGACAGGGTAGGCAAGTCCTTCATAACCCCTTCTCTACAATCAATGTCTGTCAGAGAAACAGGGCCAAATGACTGAAGATCGATGCTGTAATATATGGAGAGAAAATGGGAACTGTCCAGGCAGCCACTGGTATGTCATTTCTTAGTTTTGGAAGCTTCAGGCCCTGTACTTCCTATAAAATCAGATATATTTATTCCTCTCAGGTCTCTGAGGTGGTTAAAGAATAGATAGCTAGAGTCTCATGATTAAGTTTTGAGTTGTTTAGGAATCAAGAGGGGGTTCTGGATCTAAGAAGATGTTTTTAAAATTGTGATGCAAGTTAGTATGAAAGCTGAGTTAGATATAGAACTTTAAACTCATGGAGGTGGTTAGATAGTAGAATGTTAAAGTCAGGAGCCAAATACATATGGACTGGACATTGGAAATATATGCTAAGCCATATAATCCTCATAACTGTGGCCTAATTACCTCTGTTGTTTTGTATTGTATCTATTATTATAAGAGATGAGCAATTTGTTGGACTGAAAGGGGGAGCTGTTGGTGGAAATAAGATATACCTTAAACTTAAAAAAAAAAGGGAAGAGGAAGGGGGTTGAGGGTGGGAGGGTGGGACTGGAGGGGGGAGTAGGGAGGAGATTGCGATTGAGATGTAACTTGAAGAAATAAAAAATAAAGTAAAAAAAATTCATCTTCAAACACTACATACCCTTCACTAGAAATGGTCTTCTTATCTTTGCAACTCAAAGGAAAGACCAGGCTTTGTAGTAGCTTGGTGTTTATCCCAATCCATTAATCAGTGAATTATATTGGGGCTATTTTATTATGTCACTTAGTTCATTTTATAAGATCTTAAAAATACCTTTAAATTTAGGAAATAAATATGTTTTCATGCTCAAAATAATTACCTTTTAAAAAAGAGAGAGACAGAAAGGATTAAAATGGGAAACTATTGCTATTGTTTAGAAGTAAAGAATAAGTGTGGTGGTTCACTAGGACTCACACATGTAGTTTTACCATTGATGGTGAGGGAACAGTGAGATAGGAAATTCTCTACACTGCAAGGCTCCTGCTGCCTATACGATGTGTTTCAAATAAGACTGCTTTGCGTAGAGAGGCTTTTTCACTGTCTTCCCCAAAATAAAGCAAAGAATAACCAAAAATGATGAAAGCAAGAGACAAACTTCAAAGCTATTTTATTGATTGCTTGTGCTTGGATTCCAGAGTTGACTTAAAGTCTTTATTGTTAGTTTTATAATCATTCAAATGTCAGTTATCATTTCAGGTATCAATGTACCTAACATCAAAGAATGACAATCTCGTCCTTTAATACCTAGGTGTACTGCATATTGTGCTTATTATCTTTCATTAAGATATATCTATGATTATGATATTCTGGTAGGCTTTATAAAAATATAGACAACAAATGAATTGTTTTTTTATAGCAAGATAAATATTTCTAGAAAAATAGAATATATATTGATGCATATTTATGTATAATTGTATAAAATATAGTTAAACATATTTATTATATAATATATAGTTTAATAAATACATGCATAATATAATATATCTTTATATGAAATTTACATATATGCTATATATACTTAAATATAAATGTGTATACATATTATATATATATATATAAAGAAAAAAAGTAAAAGAGAAAAAGTGAAAGTTTAATAATTTCAGCTATAGCCATAATCTCTTCTTTGTCTGCTGGTACAGGTAAATAATGAGTGTAGAAAAATTCCAAGTCATTGTTATAACTTCAGATTCAATGTAATTAGGTTTGCATCACAGGATAGAAATATTTCACTCTAAATATGTGTATTATTATGATAAGATTAACACAAGCTCTGTATGTGAGATGAGATATCGGGTTATATCATAATCACTACATATTAACAATAAATTAATTAAAATAATTATGAAGTATATGTGTGATGTGTTCATGTGTATACACGTAGATGTATAGTATACCTGTCGAAGGAAAATGACAGTGTCCAGCTCTATTACCTTGTACCTAACTCCCCTGAGGAATATTCTCTTACTGACCCTCACTCTTATTGAAGCTTTTATTTCAGTGAGCTCGACTTCCCAGTAGCCTCCCAGAATCTGTCTGTTTCCTCCACCTAACCTCTGTTTATAGGTTTGCACTGCCATGTTGGCTTCTCCATGTCAGGAATTCAAACTCACATGTTCTTGATTGCTCAGCAAGGTTTCTTACCCACTGAGTCATTGCTTCAGCTTCAAAAATTCTAAATTTTTGGTCCAAGTTTTATTGTAAGCTTCTACAGAGATACTGTATTTTTTTTCTTTTTTTATACTTTATTTTTTTTCTTCAAGTTACATCTCACTCACAATCCCTTTCCTACTCCCCCTTCCTGTCCCACCCTTCCACCCTCTTCCCCCTAACAGCTCCCCCTTTCAGTCCAACAAATGGTTCCTTCTCTTATAACAGTAAATACTATACAAAACAACAGAAATAAATATGCCACATACATGAGAGTTAAATGGCCGAGTATACATTCCCAATATCCAGTCTATACATATTTGGCCCCTGACTTTAACATTCTACCATCTAACCATCTCCATGAGTTTAAAGTTCTATATCTGACTCAGCTTTCACACTAACTTGCATCACAATTTTAAAAACATCTTCTTAGATCCAGAACACCCTCTTGATTTCTAAACAACTCAAAATTTAACTATGAGACTCTAGCTATCTATTCTTCAACCACCTCAGAGACCTGAGAGGAATAAATATATCTGATTATGTAGGAAGTACAGGGCCTGCATCATCCAAAATTAAGAAATGACATATCAGTGGCTGCCTGGACAGTTCCCGTTTTCTCTCCATACTTTATAGCATCAATCTTCAGCCTTTTGGTCCCATTTCTCTGACAGACATTGATTGTAGAGCAGGTATTATGAAGGACTTACCTACCCTGTCTTGGCAGAGCTAGGCTGTCGACTTCCCTGCTACCAAGTTTTGTCCTTTTTGGACAGCAGTCTGTCTACAGTTGAAGCAAGGGGTTTTTCATGCCAAGAGATAGGCTAGCCAGTAATTCAACCATCTCACACTGGAGATTCTTCGATGCTTCTCTTCTACTTGGAGTAGAATAGGGGGTGCTGTCAGGAGCTGATATGTCTCGATATCAAAAAAATCTTAATTTAAGAAAACATCTTTGAATGCCATATTCTGCAGATCTCTTGGGGTTTTTGAAGATGCCCTATCTATCTCTTGTATTTAGATATGCAAATGTTGCTTGTTTCTTAACAACTTGATTTCTGAGTAGCTTAGAGAATATCTGTGATAGACTGTCATAGTAGCTAAAAAAATGACACGCTTGCATCACTAGGAGTTTGTATTTCTTAACTATCCTAAACAGTTTAAGACGGTTAGTATCAAGAGGCCAGAGCTTCACATTTCATTTTTAAGTATCACTAGGTACAATACCTTTAAGAAACATTACCTTTAATTTTGTATCAATATACAAAGATCAATATACCAATGTGGCCAAATATACTCTTAATTTTGTATCAATATACAAAGATCAATGCCTATGTAGCACAATACAATCTTAATATTACATCAATATACAAGGGTTAATACCATTGTGGCCAACTATAATCTTAATTTTGTATCAATATACAAAGATCAATACAATCTTAATTTTGCACAATATACAATGGTCAATACCACTTTAGCCAATTATAATACTAATTTTGTATCAATATACAAGGTATAAGGGCATATTCAATAATCTGTCCCTTCTTCTTGGTCCTTCCCATACTTTGTCTATGTCCCATTTTTCTCAAGTCTGTGCACTCCTACATAGGAGAGAAAGTAGGATACAGAAAAGAAAAAGAAGGAAGTCCCTGGGTCTAACCTCCAAAACCCATTTAAAAAGACCATTTAACAGCTTGTAGTCTCTTCCCCTAAATAACAAAGTTTTCTGTTATCCATCAAATAACCAAAAGGGGGGGGGAGAAACAACCTCCCCACCCTTTGGGCATGGGACATTGCTCTCTTAAAATGACTTCCTGCTGATTTGGGTCATAGTAAAAAAAAAAAAAAAAGTGTAATTGTCCCAGAGTTAGGATTAGGGCAGGGCTCTGTTCTTATCTTTCCAGGAGATTTAAAACATCCATTCAAGGAATCCAGGGACAACTGGACAACAGAAACCTCAACAGAAAACAGAATCAGACACCAAAGAAGTCGAGTGGCCCAGATGATCCAGCCTTGCAGACTTCCTCAGTAGCTGTTTCCATCAAAAGTCTATAACCACTACAACTCAAAATCGCTATGATCGTTCAGCTCCACACACTGCCCCAGCCAGAACTTCAGTAAAGCCTCGGAGATCTACAAACTTCTTAGACATCTAAACAGCTGAGCACAAAAAGACTGAACATAAAATGATTGTATTAACATTTTTAACCAATTTTCCATTCTGGTTTGGGCCCCAAACAAGTTTACTATGAGATATTGTATTTTAATAATGATTAGAATAGCACACAGTTCCATAGGTTAATTTTATTATTGACTCTCAACAATCATGCTATAAATATTACAAATTGCCACCATATAAAAAGTATTGCAGATATTGTAGGTCATATTATTGTTAGACACATTGCTTCTAGGTATTGAGTCCTATAGCAATGTAGTACGAAGGAGTAGCACCTTCCTTTGTATCTCTTGAATTGAAATCTATCCCTTCAAGGAAAGCACTGGGATGTATGTCATGATTGTAGAAATTAACATTCTCTAAGCTTTCAGATGGTGTTAACATAATCATTTGGGAAATGAAAGATGATCCGTATTTAGTGCACTATTAATTACAATGAGAACGGATGCCTTGGGTCTACAAAGGGGAAGATGATTTCACCCTCTTTTATGTGGTGTGTGCCTTCTCCCTTGGAGGAAAGGCATGAGTCAAGACCTCAAGTAATGATTTCTTTTGATATCTACTTGTTAGTTGATAACATTGGCTCTAGCAAGGAGTAATCCTTTTTGCCAAGAGCTCCTGATTAACTTACATCTGTGGCATTATAGATGCTGTGCTCCCACACAATTGTGAGAGCAATAAAGTAGAGAGAATGAGTAGTAAAAAGGGTAAATATCCACACACACTTATTAACAACCAGCTTTGTGGCTGATACAGTCAGCAAACATTTACATATCACACAGCCATATTTGTCAAATCTGGACACATGCTGTCACAAGGTACATATGTAAAATAGCTTTTATTCAAGCCTGAAGACTGCTTTAAAGCACTGATTCTCAACCTCCCTAATGCGTGACCCTTTGATAGAGTTATTCATGTTGTGGTGACCCCAAACTATAATATTATTTTATTGATACTTCTACTATTATAAATCTTAATGTAAATATCTGGTATGTAGGATATCTGCTATGCAACATCATTGAAAGACACAGTTGATCCCCAAAGGGGTTTCAACTCTTAGATTGGGAGGCACTGCAAAATCATTTTATTGTAATTCATATATAATGTGACATTTTTGATTATCATATTCATGTATTATATGAGCACATGCATGTAGATAATTTTGATTGTTTAAAAATTTCAAAAGCTAAACTGGTCAGTTAGCATATGTCTATTGTAGTATCCAAGGAGCTGAGAAAAGAAGGTCTGCTCAGGTATCAAAACTGATTGGGTTACATGGTGAGTTCAAGACAGGCTGTGCTATGTGAGTCCATGTCTCAAAAGCAAAATTAACTAAATAATTTTAAACATACAAAAAATGTAAAATAAAATTAACAGTTTCCAATAAGAATTGTTGCTGTATTTTAACAATATCACATAATGAAATAACCTTTCCATTCCAGAGAGTCTACTCTATTGAAGTCAAGATGACTAAACAAAAATTTTACTTACTTTCTTGCTTTGCCACTACTTATCTGATTCATTTCATAAAGGTTTTATGCATTTATTATCTTTTATTATTTAACTAGTCTGCATTATATAATGAATTTTAATGCCTCCATTGTTATGTATGAATTTTAAGTAATGTGTGATGAATATAATTAGTGATACTCCAAGAATCTTAGTTCAGCTCTACTGTTTTAAATGGCTTCACTTTTCATTAATAAGAACATATGTTGATGTAAGCTATAACTTATTTAATTACAGAAAGACACAGTCCCAGACTCAATTACAAACATCACTGGAAAGAATATTAACAAGAATAATAGAGCTTTCACGTCCTTGAGGCAAAACCACAATATTGTAATGTTGTTCCATCCAGATGATAGGAAACAACATTGGTGTATATGCAATTTGAAATAAAGGAGGGAAGAAAGTGACTGGACCAATATCATGAAATCAAATGATTAAAAAAAATTACACCAAGTAATGTAATATATCTGGAAAAGCAGTAGAAATTAGATCTGTCATTTCTTTAGAGTATTATAATCCATAATTCAGTGTAAAGATATGTCAACGTCTGTAAAATTTAACTATGCAGAATTAATGGCAATGTGATGGGAATTTTCATCTTTGAATCTCCCAAACATTTATTTAATTTCAAATTTAATTTCCTCAATGTCTTAATATATTTTCCAATGAATTTTATCATCATGTTAATAATTTATGGTAGCCTTTATAATAGTAAGACAAAATATACAGTATCATATGAATTTGGATTATTTTATGAATTAAAATCAATTCAATAACTACATATAAATACATGTGAAATTTGGTCATACAAAATCTAGAATTAAAATAAACAGACCCATAGTTACAGGAAGAATTTCAGGGTTATAGAAGCTCTGATCTCTCTTTTTCCAGTTACACAATTAACAATTTGTTAAACACCTAAATACTGAATACAAAAAGGCTGCTATACTCCTGTGTGATAGTCATGTGTTAAAACCTGATTTACCTTTTAACTATTACTACAAGCTATGTTCTGCTTCTGGTGTTGGGAAAACCTAAGTAGTTTTTTAATATTTACTAAACTGAATAGTTCCCCTTTCTAGCATTCTCTCATGTTTTGTAAATAAACTTACACTTCTTAAGAGACACATATACATACACACAAGTAATATTATGCAGAATTATGTTTAGAAATATATATGTATGTATATATATTATAAATCACATATAGAATTATTTTATGCATACATACATATATATATTCAGCAATAACATGAATTAGAAGGCTGTAAATTATAAAGATATCAAAGAATGGTATATGGGAGGGTCTGAAGCAAAGGTGTTGAGGGAGAAATTTTGCAATAATAATACAACCTCAAAAATTAAAAACATCAAGCCTTGGAAAAATAAGCAGATCATTTACGTTTTCAGATTTTGTTTTATTTATGTATATACGAGGATATCTATATGAGTGCTTGTGAATACACAGAGATAAGAAGATGTTATCAAGAAACCCTAGAACTGGAGTTACAAGCTTTTTTTGGGGACCCAATCTGGGTGCTGGGAACCAAACTTGAGCCCTCTGGAATTAACAAGTGCTTTTAAACTCTGCCATCTCTACAATCCTCAGTGTGTGTGTGTTTGTGTGTGTTTGTGTGTGTGTGTGTGTGTGTGTGTGTGTGTGTGTGTGTGTGTGTGT
>CAJQZJ010033103.1:744444-767123 GCA_907164525.1 Lophiomys imhausi | reverse complement strand
TGTGTGTGTGTGTGTGTGTGTGTGTGTGTGTGTGTGTGTGTGTGTGTATCATGTGAATATTTGCCTGTAGGTCATGTATGGTCATAATTTGTATGCATGGTTCTCCTGAATACCAGAAAAGGGCATCAGACCCTCCCTCTGGAGTTGGAGTAGTAATTGCTTATTGACCAGGAAGATACTGGATATTCAACAGAGGTCTTTTGTAAGACCAACAAGTTCTTTTGACCACTGAACCAACTTTCTACCTCCCAGAAAATGCATTTTTAACCTAAGGTTTGTTTGGGTTTGTTTGTTTGCTTTAATCAGTTAATAAAACTTCTACATTGAAACAAAGGGTTATGAAGTTTGAATATATTAAGAACCATAAAGATTTGAAAAACAATTGTTCTTTATTGGGACAGTAAATAAGTTTTTATCTTAAATGTCATTCCTGAAGTATACTTCCAGCATTAATTTGGTATATGTTAGCTTCAAAATTAATGTAGTAATTCATCATTAGGTAGCCACTACAATAATGATGTGTCTCAAAATATATTAGTGGCTATTTTTTCTTGCTCCACTTAGTGTGTTCCTTTTGAATCTGTTTACTAGGTGTGGATATTTGTTTTCTCTTGCTCCAGATGTAACCACACATATGGAGTTTAGGTCCTCATCTCAACAACATCAAAGATGTCCATGGTCTAAAAAAAAACCTATGGTACAGTCTTGTATTAATCATGTATCTATTGTTTACTACATAATGTTGTACATGGTTCGCTGATTGCTATACTACTCAGAAATAAATTTGCATTTACAATCAGTTCAACCATCAGTTCTGCACAGAGTTAAATACTATAGTCTTTCATTTACATGAAATTGTCAACACTAGTGGTGATTTACATGTCATAGTATTTACTCTTATAGCATTTTGTTAGGCTTATAACAGAACAAATCCAGTACTACTGTTGAACTAGGAGAGCTACCACTGAGTTTCATGCCTAGCCTTGATTCCATAATCTTAAATTTTTAAATAATTATTTGTAAATGTTACATTTCAAAACAGCAGTGCCAGAGTACTTACTATTAGTCTGTATATCGTCATTATTTTTAAAGTTCAATTTTGTTGCTTTTGAAGTTCTTAAATATAGTCTCTTAAAGTCAGCTGTTAATCTCACCCCAGTATATATGTATTCCTTCATTTATTTCCTCAAACCTTTTTCTATGATCTTTTTCTGCATTTCTGTATATTTGTTCAGCTATTGTATACCACTAATGAAACTAATACTGACTCACTGCATTTGTTATAAATTAAAGCCTTATGAAAAGTGTGAGGAAATGGATTGCTTTATGATGTAGCCACTTCTACACTGTACACTACAAATAGCATACAGTTTCAATTGATCCCTTAAAGCTATTTTTACCACTTAATTTTATCGGTTTTCATATATTTGCTTAAACTGACACCTAAAAGTTTCTCTACTCTGAGTATTGCACCTTTATCATACAATTTTACATGTTGACAAGATGGCCAAGTTACTCAATCTAACAAGGTACACATTCTTCTATTTTTGACCATTTTCTCCAGCACTCACAGTTGCAATTGAAATAGTATCCAATTTGTATTCCCTTTTGTCTTGAATGATAGAAGTATCCTTTCTATTTTCTTCTTTAATATTTCAAAAGTTCATAAATACATAAATGTGTCTTGATAATATCCACCCCTAGTCTCTCACTCCAGTCTTTTATTGTATAACCCATTATATCAAATCAGTGTTTCCATGTGCACATGGAAGTGCAGAAATAGACTGCACCATACTTCTGTAGTCATCCTCCAGAGGAAATTCAATCTCTTTCCTAGAAGCCATTAACTACCAAGAGCTGCTCAGCCAGTGACAGGGCCTCAGAAGTTCCTCACTTGCAAGTTTGAATTTGTATCTGACTTTCTTTGTGTATGCATGTAGGTAACGATAGCTGCCTTGAGTTAATACATGTAATAGCATGTAATTTCCACAGGACCACATTTCAAAGCATTCCTTTCTGTCTGCATTCTTGTACATTATTTCTGCCCAGATTCTAAAACTTTACTGTAAACATGATCAAATCGGAGAGCCATGGGTTCTGATCATGTTTATAATGATACACATGAATTTCTTCCTGTATAGCAGGCTTCAATCCAAGTGTTAACTACTAACATTAAGATTCTTGCTAATTTCACACTAGTGGGAGCATCTTCCGTGTTTTGTCACTTTTGTAGTATACAGTGTCAACGTTGGCATCATCGATGTCTGTTTACCCTCAATGGTCTACAAATTGCTTTCCAGCAGTCCAAGAACTAGCCAATAGGGAGACTCCCTTGTTCAGTTTAAGAGTGAATTCTTTGTGCACTACAATCAAATTGTTCATGACTTCAACAAAAGATCTATACATCTAGTTGTGGGATGCCAAGGGGCACAAATAGTATGTATTGTACATATTTCTGGAGGGTCACAGAAAAACATCTTATAGGTAGGCTACTTGGGATTGGCAATGCAACTTTCATATATAAACCCATGTCTCCTAGGAGAAGTGTTTTAATGTTGTATTGTAATTATCTTACAAGCTAGTGGGCTTCATAATACCAGAGAATCTTTGTTTATCTCCAATGGTGTTATAAGAAATGATTCATGTCCATGATTATGCAAAAAATATATGAGGAATTTACTTCTTATATTGTTTGAGGCTAGAACCTCTGCACATAGAATATGCTCTTTCAAAACCCTGTTTTGCTATAGCAAATATCTTTTACATTTATATTTAAATTCAAAGTTTCTAACTTATTTGCACATTTGAATTTTCTATCTTATACTTTAATAAACTGCTTCATAATAATTCTATTTCTTACAATATATTTATCAATACCTTATGCAAGCTCCAAATAAATAAAACCTATAATAAATTTTAAATTATTTTCCCCAAAGTTATCTCATAGTATTAGTGTAGTCATATTATGTGTGATGTTAACAAACTCAACATTGCATAAATACAGAAAATAAAGGGACATTTTCAGAAATCTTCTAATCTAATGGATATTTGTCATTTCATTCTTATTTTTACTGCCCAAGATAACATCATTGCCCACTCTTCCTCACTAGATATTTTCATATTTTTCTAGTTCTGACTTGAACAAGCTGCCCTCCTATTCACTTTTATACTTATGTTGGTTTTCCAGTTTGTGTCCTAAAGCCTTTTTTATCTAATTATTAATAAGTAACTTTATGATCCATATATTTTCCTTTACATAACACTTTTGTTTAATTTATTGAAAGCCAAAAATCTCATTGGTCTCTCAAGTTTGATATTTGAGAAGTTCTTAAGAAACTCCAACTTAGTCTATGTGAATTAACAGGAATACTGACAGGGTGAAATTAAAAAGGATAGAAAGAAAGAAAGAGAAAGAGAGAAAGAAAATGGAAGGAAAGAAGGAAGGATGGAAGGAAAGATATGTACAAGTGCTAGTCTGACATTGCTCCTGTTCTCGCAGAGTGATTAACCTACAGTTACAGGGCCTGGAATGTGACACCTCCCAAACAGATCAATTTTATCACTATATGAGAATGCACAAATTGTCAAATCCCTTTGACATTATATCCTTAACCTGTTACATGCACGACTGGTCTACATAGCCTTTGCAGTTTCTTTATCTGTAGCATTAATACCATTAATCACCTTGATTCCCACAGCCATTGCAAATTATTTTTAGCTGCTGCTTTATTTCTTCTGTCTCACCGTCTATTTTTCTCACTGAAGACATGAAAATGCAAATACTGCCATTCTATTTGTCTACCTAATTGTATTTAAGAGCTTCCATTATCCTCAGAAAAGAGTGCAGATGCTTTAGAGTGCCATGTATATGAGCATCCTTTTATAAACTTCCCCATGCTCATCTCCCCAGTCTTTTATAGACTGCTATTACTTTGTGTTAAAATTATAGTGCCTTTCCCCTCACTCACTTTATCTTCATTCTGGAGATCATTCATACTACATTCTCCAAAAATAATTTTCCATAAGTCTATCCCTTCTGTCACAAATTTCACTTGTCTTCAAGGTCCTCAGAATTACCAAACAACACAGTTATTGTCTTTTTGTTTCCCCATCCTCAAAGAACATTCAGGCTATAATGTGTCTTAAATGAAAAGAGAGCCATGTTTTACTTGGATGTTTTAAGATCTGAAAATAAATAAACTCAGAGAATACAACTGATCATTCTACAATTGAGATCCATACCTCTCATAAGTATATGTCAGTGCACATAAATGAAGGTCAGAAACATCTCACTAACTTCAGGTTCAAATTTGAACTTAATTTTATACATTCATTACTAATTAGTCAATGTTTTGGTTCAATGAGAGTATACTGTGCTCCATAGATCCATATGTTTGAATGCTTGGCCTACAGGTAGTGAAAGTCCTTGTTAAGAATTAGGAGGTACGGCCTTGTTGGATATGTATCACTAGGGAGGGTGGTGGTAAACTTTGTGTTTTCAAAAGCACACATCAGTCCCACTGTCTCTCTCATTTGTCTGACTTTAGATGATTTAAAGCTCTTAACTATTGTTCAAAATCTATGTCTGTCTCATTACTCTAATGTTGATCATGGAATAAAAGTCTAAAACTATAAACAAGCCCCCATTTAAATAT
Organism: Lophiomys imhausi; assembly: GCA_907164525.1. Lineage (NCBI taxonomy): Eukaryota > Metazoa > Chordata > Mammalia > Rodentia > Muridae > Lophiomys > Lophiomys imhausi. Next base: position 762,468 of record CAJQZJ010033103.1, on the reverse strand, counting down.
TTCTGTTATATAAGTTGTCTTGATCATGGTGTCTCTTCAATATAATAGTGATTCATACAGTCACCAACAACACTGCAATCCATTCATTAACATTTTCATTAACACATTATTGAACAGTTTGGATAAGACTTACAATAAATATTTCCTAAAAATATTAAATTCATTGCATATTTTTATTTCTCATACTCTCCACTTCCTCTTCTACATTTTCAGTTACTTTTTCTACCTATCTTGATCTACTCCTATTCATATGTTTACTAGAATTTTCCTTACCCTGAAACATTATAACTTGTGTTTTCTATAGTAGTTTCTACAGATTGTTAAATATTCTTATATCTATAATGATGAATATTAAATGAATTACATTTTGTTTTATGTAAAATATCAACTTTATTCTGCTCAATTATTTCTTATTAAATTCAAATACATAGAACTCCTGATGAGTAAGCATAATAAATACATTTTGATCTATTATATAATGATTTATTATTAAAATCATATGTTCCTTCTTCACCATCACCATATCTCACAGAGAACTAATATCCAAACTTTGCAAACTATTGCAAAACTCAATAAATTAAATGCCAAGAAACCAAATAATCCAATCAAAAAATGGGGAACAGAGCTAAATAGAGAATTCACAAAGGAGGAATCCCTAATGGCTAAGAGACACTTGAAGAAATGCTCAGAATCCTTAATCATCAGAGAAATGCAGCTTAAGAGGACTCTGAAATTTAATTTCTCACCTGTCAGGATGGCTAAGATCAATAGCTCAAATGACAACACATGCTGGGCAGGTTGTGGAGGACAGGGAACACTCCTCCATTGCTGGTTGGTATGCAAGCTTGTACATCCACTATGGAAATCAGTCTGGAGATATCTTAGAAAACTTTGAATAGCACTACCTCAAGATCTAGACATACTACTTCTGGGTATACATCCAAACGATTCCCCACCAAATCATAAGGAAGTTTCCTCATCTATGTTCATAGCAGCCTTATTTGTGATAGCTAGAAAATGGAAACAACCCAGATGTTCCTCAACCACGGAATGAATAGAAGAAACTCTGGTCCATCTACACAATGGAATACTACTCAGCCATCAGAAACAACAAAATCATGCAATTTGCAGCCAAATGGATGGAACTATAGAAGCTCATCCTGAGTGAGCTAACCCAGACTCAGAAGGATGCACATGGCATCTATTCACTTATAATCAGATTTTAGGCATATAGTACAGAATAATTATACTACAACCAATGCACCAAAGGGAACAGGAACATAGACTTTGTTTCCTATCAATGAGACACTTTGCCCTAGTGGTGCTGCCTTGTAGGCCTCCAGTGTATGAGGCTCTTTGCCCTCATATGACTGCTGAACTGGGGCTGGGGACTGTTATGTAGGGACACTACACTCCAGAGGAGTGGGATGGAAGGGATGGGGGTAGAGGGTGGGAGGGTGGGACTGGGAGGGGTGGAAAGAGGGCACTGTGATGGAGATGTAACCTGAGGTAATAAATAAATATTTAAAAAAAATAAAAAGGAAAAAAATCATATGTCCTTTAAACATTTGTTTTATTTAAAAATTTTTGCATCTCTTTACATTATAAATTGATTTTAAAGGTTTCACAAAGTAGTAGCAGTAAAATAGTTACCTTAATGGCATTATTATGCAAAAAACTACATATCTCTATTATTATGTATTGCATATGATTTGACGCTTTGATACACTTAAGGTAAATAAGTTTAGCTTTTAGATATTTAGACAACGGAGTTAACAGATACACTAACCTATGTTCAGAGTAAATCTAAAGTCAATAAAATGTTTGTGAAACCCCTTCTAGGTAAAGCCCTGCTGACAGTCACTTAGTGAAATGTGAATAAATCTAACACAAATCTCCTTCATTAGCGCAAGTAAACACTGGCTTAAGGAATCCTAAAGCTTATTAGCTCACACTTGTTGAGCACTAAAATGTTGAATGGACTGAGATTTTATTAACTAAGGATCACTGATTTCCCTAAAGATAGATCTTGGAGTCTTCCATTGTAGAACTACTTAAGTCTATTAATTACTTATTGTTTTTTAATGATATTAACCCATTTTTAGAAGAAAATATTTTGATACAATTTCAGATTTTTTCAGAATTGTGTGTTACTTCCTTATAGGATAAATAAGTAAACACATTTTTATTGTAGTACATAAATGTTGGTGAAAACAATTTCATAGTATTCAATACTAGTATTAATTTTTGAGCAAGTCAAATATGAATATATTTTCTACTTTCAAGCGTGAGTTATGACTCTGCCTTTAAGCATTTTGTCTTTAACATGTACTATTTTTAAATTTCTCTTTAATAAATATAAATATAAGTGAATCATATTAGTACATATATTAATGAAAGATGACTACAACAATGATAAATTAATTTTACAGACTACTTTGAAGAAGATGATAATTGCAAATATCTTCTTATCAATTCTCAGTTAAATTGCATGCATTAATACGGGTCTAAATTTAGCTTTATTTATCTTAGAGGCAACATCTTCAGAAGAGCTATGCTATGGGATTAAAAAAATGAGAGGTTTAATATATTTGCTTATTCTTTTAGTTAATTAGTCAGTTACTTAGGTATGAGAGTCATATAGAAAACATATTTTTCTAGAAAAATCTTATACCATTGAGCTACGAAAAACCTGCATATTCTTTTCCAGAGATGGTTTATTAAAACTAATTCTATAATAAATATGAATATTATCATCATCAGTCCTCTGATTGTATTCATGAAATGTACTGACATTCTTTTTATATTTCATTATATGAATTTAAAATAATAGATAAGATTGACTAATTAGAGAGTTTGTGTCTGTCTTCTATATATTATTATATTTCAGGTTTATAGCTAAATTTAATGTATTCAATAATTCTTAGAACATAATCTATAGAAATTAATTTTCTTAATTTGGATATTTTAAAACAGCATTCAGGATATGAGTCTTCTCTAGTAAGAAAGAATAGATAGAGGGATCCAAGATGGTGGCGGCCCACGTGGATGCATTTTGAATGCTGGGAAAACAGCTATAAAGCCACAGTGTTATAAGATGCTGAGAAACAATTTGAGTGATTTGAACATGCTGGGTTTCACCCAGCTACTCAGGAAGGACTTTCCTCCCTTCTCTTGGACTCTCAGAAAAACAGACCAGCAGAAGCCTCTGAATCCGGGAATCGTGAATCATCACCAGGAGAGCCTCACGGTAAGAGTTACTCAATTACCTGGCAGGCAAACCCAAACTCCAGACAGGGATACTCATAAGCCTCCTGGGCCCCCAGATTCCACTCAGGCATCCCGGCTATTTAACCAAGGGTCCTGGACCCAGAGGAGCAGAATACGCTCTTAGGGAAAACACAGCACAGTGGCGGGGCTACACAGTAGTGCATGGGTTGGTTCCCAGCGGGACAATCCGGCAGGGTCCAGATAGGGACTGCTAAGGTGGGTCCACAGCTGCATTTTGGAAAGCGCAAGTAAATTTGTGCTACCCCAGAGAGGTGTTGGGCATACATATAGGCCACCTCCATTTGATTTACAGACACAGGGAAAAAACACTGCAGCTTGTCTGAGCAGTGGGATATGCTTCAGCAGAGCTGCAGCATACCAGAACTTGGAAAACAGTAGCCACAAATTGCCAGTCTCCAAAGCCAGCTCCATATAGACATAGGTGGACCTGTGAGAGTAGCAGAAAGGCAGGTGGCCTGGTTGGAAGGCAGATCTGTTCTCCACAGGGTCCAAGCCCTGGGAAAATTGTGGGGTTATTTTAGACTCCTTTGCGAGTTTTGGCCCTTTGGGTGGGAAACCTGAGTGTAAGCATATTTAGTCCCACCTCTGGATCAGTGAAGTTTTGGACTGGGGGATACTGCTGAGGGACTCACCTTAAGGCATGGAGTTGGGTCCTTTCAAGACTCCAGCAAGCAGCCTCAACCCCCAAACTTGGGACGTCCAGATCTCAGTGAAATAATCCTGGGCCATTCCTCCTTGCCTGGGAGTGGGCTGCACCATCCCATAGTGCTTCTGGCTATTAGATGCATATTGACCCCGAGAACCCCCTGAGAACAGCTGGAGAGGACCACAAACATGGTCCCAACACATAAACTGCAGGGGAGCTACAACCCCACCCAACAGTCTGTGGCTTACCAACCTTCACTATCAACTATACGAAGACCAGTTGGATCCTAGGAACCTACAGGAGCACATCTCACCACAACCTCTCACCTGAGTCCCCAGTTTGAAACAAAATGGGAAGGGGTGAGCTCTGGGAGACACACTGAGAACCTCCACACAAGGCCCCATCCAGCCAGTGGAAAGTGACAGATCACCAAGCGATACGACTGCTACACCAAAGTGCCCCCCTTGGAACCAAACCCAGAAGGCACCAGGAACAAACAGCTAAGAACAACCAAATGGCTAAAGGTCAGGGAAAAAATAGAAGCAACAGAAGTCAGGGAGATATGACTCCAACAAACTATGCTAGTACAGCAAGCCCTGACCACCTCACCACAGCTGAAACACATGAAAACGATGACAATTCTACATTACAGAAATGGATAGAGTCCTTTCAAGAAGAATTTAAATCTATGAAGGAATTCAAAGAATCCACAATTTCACAAGTGAAAGCAATGGATAACACCATTAGAGAGCTCCAAGCCAATGTGGCTCAACTTGAACAGGAAAAAGACAGGGCAATGAAAGATGTCCAGGCAAAGACAAGTAAATTGGAGCAGGAAATGTACAAAGCGAATAAAATCATTCAAGGCATGAAAATGGAAATGGAAGCAATAAAGAAAACACAGAGTTAAGAGTGGAAGTGGAAATCAAGGAAAGAGAACAGGAATTACAGACATGAGTATCAAAAATAGGATACGAGAGATGGAAAACAGGATCACAGGCATGGAAGATTCGATGAAGAAATCAGTACAACATCCAAAGAAAATGAGAAAGCCAAAAAAGCTCTCACCAATAACATCCAAGAAATGAGGGACTCAGTGAAAAGACAGAACCTAAGAATTATAGGCATAGAGGAAAGAGAAGATTCCTGACTCCAAGGTCCAGGAAATATCTTCAACAAAATAATAGAAGAAAACTTCCCAAACCTAAAGAAAGAGATGCCAGTAAAAATTCAAGAGGCTTACAGAACACCAAACAGATTAGATCGGAAAAGAAACTCCTCTCGCCACATAATAATTGAAATTTCAAATGTACAGAACAAAGAAAGAATATTAAAAGCTGTAAGAGAAAAAGGTCAAGTAACATATAAATACAGACCCATCAGAATTACATCTGATTTCTCCTCAGAAAATTTAAAAGCTAGAAGGGCCTGGACAGATGTCCTACAAGCCCTGAGAGAACATAGGTGCCCAGCCAGACTACTATACCCAGCAAAACTTTATATCAACATAGATGGAGAAAACAAGATATTCCATGACAAAATCAAATTTAAACAATATCTACCCACATATCCAGCCCTACAGAAGATCCTAGAAGGAAAATTCCAACCCAGAGAAGATAACTACACCCAAGAAAACAGAGGAAATAGAAAGCTCCACAGCAACTAAACCAAAAGAAACACAGGATGACCACCTATACCAAAGTAATGGGAAATAACAACCCCTGGTCACTAATGTCCATCAACAACAATGGTTTCAACTCCCCAATTAAAAAGACACAGACTTACATATTGGATCCATAAACAAGACATATCATTTTGTTGCATACAAGAAATACATCTCACTAGCAAAGATAGACACTATCTCAGAGTAAAGGGCTGGGAAAAGGTTTTCCAAGCAAATGGACCCAGGAAGCAAGCTGGAGTAGCCATCCTAATATCAAACAAAATACACTTCCAACTGAAGTTAATAATAATAATAAAAAAGACAGAGAAGGGCATTACATAATCGTTAAAGGAAATATTCATCAAGAGGACATCTCAATATTGAACAACTATGCCCCAAATACAAAGGCACCTACATTTGTAAAAGAAACTCTTCTAAAACTTAAATCGCACATAGATCCTCACACATTAGTAGTGGGAGACTTCAACACCCCACTCACATCAATGGACAGATCATCAAGACAGAAGCCAAACAGGGAAATAATGAGTCTAACAGAGCTCATGAACCAAGTGGACCTAACATATCTACAGAATGTTTCACCCCAAAACAAAAGAATATACCTTCTTCTCAGCACCACATGGAACCTTCTCCAAAATCGACCATATAGTTGGACACAAAGGGATAGGGAGTAGAGGGTGGGAGGTCAGGACTGGGAGGTGTGGAATGAGGGCACCATGATGGAGATGTAACCTGAAGTAATAATAAATAAATAAATATATAAATAAATAAATAAATTTTAAAAAATGAAATGTCTGTTCAAGTGCTGACTTTTTTCAGTGAAATACACTTTAGTATAATTTGTTGAAATTTACTTATAATATATTGTTGGGGGGAAAAACGATATACCTTAAACTTTAAAAAGGGGGGGTTTGAGGGGGAAGAGGGTGGGAGGGTGGGACTGGAGGGAGTAGGGAGGGGATTGTGATTGAGATGTAACTTGAAGAAATAAAAAATAAATTTAAAAAATATCATATATAATTATTTGACGATGTAAAATAATAAAAATACAAGATACCAAAAGCACTATTTTCCTTGTTTTATTTGCCTGTTATTTACAGTTTTAATTTTAATGTGGAAATTAGAAAAATTTGCCAATGTGTGTGTGTGCGCTTGTGTGTGTGTGTGTGTGTGTGTGTGTGTGTGTGTGTACATTTTTCCATGTATGAGTATGATAATCAGAAGATGGCTTATAGAAGTCAGTTATATCCTTCTATCATGTGTGTCTGAGAGATTGAACCCATGTCTTCAGGCTTATTGACAAACTTTGTTTTTTACATGCTGTAATATCTTGCTGGTCCTAATACATATTTTTATGCCATGTAAGTATACACAATATTTTCTGTGCAAATACAATGTTGTATAGGCATGTTATAAAGTAAGATCAACACAGTCAGCTCCTTCACAGGGCCCTGGCACTAACGTCTATTTCCAACATACAGCCTTAGCATAAATCTGACCCACCCTCCAAAACATACGGAGGGGAGCTTGGAGTTTGTGACAGAAAGCGAGAGCCTCCATCCAGGGCTATGCAAGATTCAGGCTGGAACACTGATGGCTCAGCCCACAGGCTGCTCCAGGTGGCTCATCCTGACCCCAAATTCTGAACTTCCCAGCATTCCTCAGGCAACACAAGAGCAGGCTCCCACTTCACCTATAACCTCCTCCATACTCACACCCAAACATCCTGGGCCTTTGGGTCTGCCCCTCACTCAAAGCCCAGCTCAGATGCACCCTTCATCCCTTCTCTACCACTCCTGGTCAGCAGTGTGCACAGACTTTTTGGTCCTGCATAAAACTTGGCTTTTTTTTTTTTCCTGTGTTCATGTCTGTTTCCCATGCTAGACCAGGACAGACTCCTGTTCAGCTGTTGTCTGGCTTTTTCTCACTCAGCTGTTGCTGAGTTCATCCACTTTGGAATACTTTTTTTTCCACATGCCTTGACTTGGTTTTTACACACTGCCTTCACGCACTTGGTGCCGTTAACCAGATAGGTTCCAGAACCAAATCACTGTCCTGTAACCTAGCCTTCTCACTCAGCTAGTTAGGGACTTCCGATGACTCTGCCTTCTCCTCCTGATCTCCCCACCTATGAAACCAAGATAGTCACAGTATGTAGCCCTTGATATTGCCATAATGATTAAAACAGAAAACAGAAGCACAAAGGCCTTTGTAAAAAAATATGGCTAATAAGTTATTTAACAGTATTGAGATTATTGTTAATTGGTTCAGCAGTTTTTAATCTTTAAGCAGCCATTACAAATGAACACACACAGACACTGGGCGGATCTTAACAAGCCTTGGCCTAATTGTGCAATCCTAGCCCATCTAAGCTATCTCGTAATTATATTACCCAAATATGACTCCATATATACATATGTCCCCTTGGACTGCCACTGTCCATGATATGCCAATGTTTCTGGCCATGTGGAATTAGGTTCCTTTTTGTAACCCATGGTATGTGTCCTCTTTCCTGCTGCTCCTGGCTGGAATTCCTTCTTCTTCTTGCTGCTGGCTGGAATGCTTTAGTATTCTGTCTCAAGCTCAGGCTTCCTGTTCTCGTCTCAGGATATCTCACCTTTCTCTGTCTTTGCCCAGTCTCAGGCCTTGGCATTTTATTTAACCAATCAGAGTCAATGTAAGTAACAGACAGCAAGCAGGACCATTTAATTAACATTTAGAATGCTTAACACTACCCCAACAGGCCTTAGACCAGGGTGGCAAGTAGTTAACATTTATGCCACTACTACACTCAGGATGTCTGCAACTAAAACCTCCCTTTGGTCACACTCACACTCACACTTAAGCCTGTATGCTCCAAGTGCGTGATAAAAACCCGGAGATAATCTGAGGCAGAGCCTTTCTCCTCTTTCCTCTCTGGTTCACCTGTCCAGTCTCTGGTTGAATTTAAGTCCATCTTTAACACCACTTTAATTCGGGCCACTGTAACCTGTCACCTTGTCAGAATGCCCTCATTAGTGAATCTCCCTTCCTCTATCCACCAGCTACCTTGCAGGCTGAACGGTCTTTTAAAAACAAAAATCTGATCGTGTCTTTCCTTGTTTAAAATTTTCAGCATCAGGCCTGTAATCCCAGCACCTGGGAGAATCAGGGAGGAGAATCCATTAGGAGAGTACCCTGGGATGCTGAGCCAAAGACTGTCTAATAATAATAATAATAATAATAATAATAATAATAATAATCTTCAGTATATGGTTACCCGAAATACTAGAATAAAGGCCCTTTATGTTCTTGTCCCTCTTACCTCTGCAGGCTCCTTGATCCCTTCTGTGCCTTGACATTTATCTCCTAGCCCGGTGAGCCCTGTGAGCCCCTGGAGCCCTGTGAGCCCCGCAAGCCCCTGGAGCCCCGTGAGCCCCTGGAGCCCTGTTAGCCCCGTGAGCCCCTTGGCCCCTTGGCCCTGTGAGCCCCACAAGCCCCTGGAGCCCCGTGAGCCCCTGGAGCCCTGCGAGTCCCTGGAGCCCCGTGAGCCTGCTACACTATGCCCTTACTGAGAAGGCTCCAGCTTCCTCCATGACTCTCCTCTAAAAACAGCCCTTCCCTGCCCTTTAACCTCCTTCAGTTCTGTTTCCAGGGACTCCAGGGGCCTCTGTCACCAAATCTTCCTTCCATCTCAGTCCATCTACTTGCTGGTTTACAAGTTGTCAGAGACCAGCATCTGCGGTCTCTTCTATCTCAGCACCCTATGGTTAGCAGGCATCCACAGCCACCTGATAATTAGAGAAATGATGGGGTCCAGTGAGCGGGAAGGACAATGTTTGAGGCATTCTACCAACATCTCTTTAGAAATATAGCACAGAGACATAGTAACTTCGAAGACAGGACCTCTAACAGGGTTACGTATGTCATAGCCTGGAAGACACACAATTTTGGAATGACAAAGACATGAAAGGGTAAAGTCACTTAGCTTGTGGGCCACAACTATCCTCACATCTGAGATCCCTATAAACAAACTCTCACCACAGAGTTTGATCTCAGGCATCTATATTCTCAAGAAGAGAAGAAAGCCAGGTATATATAAATATGATCCCAGAACTTAGGAGACAGAGGCATGAGAAGTTCAAGACCAGTATCGGCTAGATAGGACAGACTCAAATAATAAAGGCAAAAAAAAAAAAAAAAAAGAGCAGAGAATGGAGAGGGAGGGAAAATATCTGAACTGGCAATTAGTTCTACATTGTCCCTCCATGTAGGTTCAGAGTCACAGCTACTGTTTTCTAAGCTCATTTTCATTGGCTGAAAAAATAGATAGCTCAGAATGTATCTTTAGAGAATTTTTGATTGTTAAATGATATTTGAAAATAGTTTTTCTTTCCTTCAACATTCTAGTTTAGATTTAGATCTAGAAAAGGAGAGACAGTAAATATCCCTAAAATGCATAGGAGTTATATCAGCATTACTCTGTGTCTGTAAAAATGTGCATGTTCATGTGTCTCTGTGTCTGTATGTGTGCATATATGCAGTGTGTAGGTACATGTGTGTGCATGTGTGTGTGCTGTGTGAGCACATCCATGCATGTGTGGTATGTGTGTGCATGTGTGCACTGTACGTGTGTGAATACAAGCATTTGTGTGTGCATGTACATGTGTGTGCTCTGGCACCACCTCTGACCCCTTTGTTCTATCTGCTGACATTCTTTTGTTAGTAAAGACAGGAAAATGGAGAAACAAACCAAGCTTACTGGAGGATGCAGCTTCAGGAATGGAATTTTCCTTCATCAGAATGAACTGGGCATCCACACAAAGACTAGAGTGATCTGCTTCATGAACAGGCTATTTCTCATGAAAAGGAATTTATAAATGCATTCAAAAGTTAGCCTTTTGCTCCTGGATTCCAGCCAATCCATGTTTTATTAGACCACTTAGGTGTCAAATATCTATCCATAAATTTCAAAAAAAATTACTTAGTTCTTTGCTGATGTGGCTGCTGTGTCATATGTGCATCAGTATGTGGCAGAGAGGAGAGAGGCTATGTCTACACTCAGTGTTCTGACCTATGAACATCTATCTGAGTGAATAGTAGCCTAACATTCCTGGAAAGGATCAGGCCAAAGACTGGTATCAGTTCAACACCGTGGGGCTCAGACAGGGAGATAGCCTGTGTCGACCACCAGTCCAGCACCGGACAAGCTCCAGATGGGCTCCCAAGCCAGAGACTAGGGGAGCCTTAACTGACCCTGGATGAGGGGGTTGTGGGTGAGCCAGCTCCAAGGGGGTGAGTGTGGGAGAGCCAGACCTGCCTTTTCTCTGCTTTTGTGGTGTTGGTGTGTGAGAGATCACCTCCCTTTTGCCCTCATCACCAGTGGTGGGCAGGAGATCTGGCCCTGATGGGGTCACAATAGCAGGAGAGCTGTCCCTCCCCATCACATCCTGCAGGTTCTTTATTCTTTCACTCTTTATTCTTCTCTTTAATCTCTCAATTTTATGAAATAACTACATAGTCTCGATATAAAATCAATAAATGTTACTTTGAAAAGGCAGGAAAGCAAGTGTTCCTGTCTAAGGCCACAGACGCAGTGCAATTGCCCACCCTGTGGAAAAGGCGAGGGTGGACTAACACATTAGCAGCTATACCCATATGTCATACTCAGCTAGCTCTTCAGGGTTTCTGCTGCTCCTTCCCTCTGCAGATCCAAGAAGCAGCTATCCCAACCCTAAAAGGGTAAAGACCTCCCAGAACAAACACATTCCATCCGCTCCATGGAACATTTCAGAATTCTCCCAGGAAATGGAAGAATCAAAAGTGTAGTCCAAATAATATTGCATATTCATGTTATTTCTATGTTCTTTATCCAACAAAATATAAAAATTAATAAATCAGAAATAAAAAAAACATTTCTCAATGGAGGTGAACTATTTATTTTTATTCAATAATACTTACGGTGACTTCCCTGAGATATTTAATAATGTCTTTGAAAACTGAGCTTAACCTTATACTATAATCATATAAAAAACCCAAGGGCTTATAGTCTACTAATTTTAAAAATGAAAAAAAAAACCATTATTTATAAGATTCTATAAATTTCCATTTTCAAAAAAATCTCATCAACAAATTTTAGTGTTATCTCTGACACTGAAATGGTTTAATTTACTGTTTTATGTTTCCATTTAGTGGTGCTTACAATTAACACGTTTAGAAATTGACAATGCGTTATTTAGCTCATTGATAAAAGTTCAACCAGATGCCACATTTACTTATTAGAAATAGTCTTTCTTGAAATCTAGTTACATTATCATAATCACCATAATATGGGGGAAAATAAATGTGGTGTTTAATCTGTTCCTCTCGTGATGATTTTAAATTAATCATTTCCCCTCTGACTTCCCATATACTAAGTGAAAAAAAACAAACAGAAACAGGAAGGATTTTGTAAGTGGTTTGTAAAGAACAGGGATGTAATCTACACTAATGAAGTAAGTGATCTAAAATTTAAAAACAAGTATAAGCAACATATACTATGTTTTAGTATTCAGTTTTTTAAGATCTTTTTTTCATTTTCAAGAGGAAATACAGTATGTTTTTATATGTATATGGCAGTATATATCTCAAGTAAGGATTTCAACTTTTGTATTATCTGCAAGGAATAGTATCATCAATAGACATTTTGGACATTAAAAGAATACATCAAAAGAACAGTATTCTCAATTACTCTCCATTATGCTCTAATGGAGATCTACTTCCTGTGTTGGAAGTAGGTACCTAGGTTTATTTAATTCATTCCTACATAAATAAGATAATTTTAAAATAAGATTAAAATTTGTTCCCAGAATATAGCAGTTATGTTTCAGATTTGTCATTCCATTTATACGGAAAGAATAATGATTTTGATGGTCGTTATTTGACACAAAATTAATAACAGGATGTGACTGATATTTCCTATAAATTACTAGTCTATTACAAAAAAGAAGCAGACTTACTGGAAATAAGTTTTATATGGAACTTCTGGAAAACTGATTTTTTTTTTTTACTTAATGCTAATGTATGGAAAAGTGTTACAGTTAAAAAAAGTTATACATTATTGTTATTGGAAAATAATAGGAAACTGCTCTTTATGTTCAGTATGTTTCAGGTGACTTGCATTTCTTTTATATACCTTTATAATATTAAATAAATAGGCTTTATTAATAATTCAAGATGCTTGATTTTCATTCAAAAGCAAAATTCTATGCATCCTTCTGAATTATCCCAATACATTTGCTATGCACTAGTTACCCACAATGAACAGCCATGATGATTAGGAAAAGTAAAAATAATAACTTATTAGTCACATCAAGTGAATGGAATAGCAAGAATCATTTCCATTCCAAATATTTTTATTTCATTTTGTGTTTTCAGGCAGGACATTACATTCCTGATGTTGATGAGAATGATCTCCTTCCTCTACTTACCAAGTAATGAGATTAAAGTCACCTAGGCACCTTATATTCTGATGATACTCATGCCAGGTAAACATTGTAGGCACTGAGAAACATTCAGTACTCCTTCTTTCAAGTATGATCTGATTTTAAAACTTTTAAAAATATTCGCAGGCCAAAAAAAAAAATCACATGCATTTACAAATGTTTATAAAAAAAAAGGTGACTAAGGGAGTATAAGCAAATACTCAAAATGCATATCCATCAATGCAATGATACTATTGTATTATATTAAGGGTTACCTCTGCTGCAGGTCACAGTATCACACTAACATGTTTTTCTAGGATTATGGCATATGTGGTACTGTAAAGTTTTGTATGTTTTCAAAGTTAAAAATTGGAAAATATGATTTAGGCAACTATGTTGTTGATAGTTCATGGGTGTAGTCTCTTGGCAATATCTAAAAGATACTGTTTCTCAGTATGCATTTTTATCTTTGGGATCTTACATTTTCCTTTCCCCTCTATCAAGATGCTAGAGGTAAAGATTTCATTAAATATATTGTACCAATTATTGTTTAAAACCCTACAGTCACTTAATTTTTGTATTGTAATCTGTTGTAGATCTCTGTAGTTGACACTATAACCTAGACAAGAGAAATATAAAGAGGACTCACAAATAAATGAGGAGCTATATTTTTTTTTGTAGGAATGAGTACACTGATTGTTTATTCAATTTCAAGTGGAGAGCCCTAAACATATATACACATGAGTATAAAAAAAAACAGGAACTGGATTCAGTAGTCTTTGTGAATGTTAATGTGTGTTTACATGTATATGGATCTGTATACACTTTTTTTGTATGTAGTGATAGTTATTACAGAAGAAGAGGTTCTTATTTGAGAGATAATTGTAGAAAAATCATAGGAGTAGGAAAATAGGGGGTATAGGGATGAATAATGTTAATATAGTATTTACATATAAAATTATCAAAAAATTTAAAGAGTTTCTATGAATATACTTGATAAAGAATTTTTAGACCTTAATTGAAAATTCCCTCAGCTGGTTCAACAGATAAAACAACTACAATCATAGTAAATAATACCCTTGAAACCTTAGAACATTCTAGATATATAATATAATAGAACAAGGCAGCAGCACAATCTCAAAAGCTCTCTTAAAGATTTCAAAAATTTGAATCGCTATAACTAACTAAAATTTCTCTGCCACACATTACAATAGAACTGAGAGATGAGAGATGCAATCTCTGTTTTACATATTCTGAATTCTTCTCTGATTCTCACACTTTATTCCAAGTATCTCTACATATATAAAACATTGTTAAAATATTTAAAACTTTAACTCATCTAGACCTTAGATTGCACACTAAGGTATACTCAAATTTACTCCATCTAAATGGTCCACCTTCTGAATGCTGTAGTTCAGAACTGTCTTGCTCTGTGACTCTTGACAGGATGCAGTTCTCTCGTGGCACTTTAAGAAAACTGTTCTCCAGTTTAATTTAAACCATTACTACAGTGAGTTACATGTAATGTTCTTTGTCATCTTCTGTCCATTCATGCCATCTTCTAGTAACTACTCTCATCAAAGTCTTTAATAACCACTTTAAGTCATTCTATTAATATATTTAAAACATTACAGATGAGATAGTCAGAACTCACTGTAATGCTTTGGGTATCCTTAAGAGCATGAACATTTTCTACATCCTTACATGGATGCTCTTTTGTGCCTTTGCAGACGTATGTAATGAATTTATTTCTGTAGTTATGCATGCCATCATCATACCCTTTAATGGCAATCTTCCATATTTCAGAATCATGTTCCAGCTTCCCTGAATTGTAACACACAGAAGCTGCATATTACATTTACTGAGTCCCATTAATCATTCCACATATTTTACAATAGTCATTAAAATTTAAATTCACCATGATTAGATACGCCTCATTCTGACCCTTTAATATGAGGTTAGATTATGTATTCATAATTACTCTGCCAATAAGATGTTGAAACGAATTCCAAATCAATCAATTGTCATATATATATATATACATATATATATATATACACACACACACACATATATGTAATTGTAATCAATAGCCTTTAGTATAAAATCTTCAAGGGTGTCCATATTTATTTTTGTCAATGCTTTAAATTTAAATTTTTCTCTGGCTAGCATCTTAGAATATATATTACCAATTAAAGACCTAGGTAAACCTTTAAATTATATCGAATTTAAGCTACATTTAAGGGACACTAATATCAGAGTTTATACACCTGAACATCATATTAGTTTGTTTTCATTGATGTGACATAGTATCCACCTTAAATACTGCAATCTAATGCAAGCCTATCTGTTTACTTCATTGGTCTCTTCACATATTTTTTTCAACACAAAACAAGTTTCTTCTTACATAGGGTTGTCTGTATAAACTACAGTGTGATTAAAAAGCAGAATATTTAAAAGAAATTCTACTGTTATTCAGGGATCCATCAAAGTCTTTGAATTGTATTCAATCAAAATGATTATTTGTATTTTCCCTCATGGGCTATTGTAGGGGTTAGATAAATTAGATTTAGAAAATATATAGGAGTTTCTGATACTGTCTCTTGATTCGGGGCCTGAAGAGCATTATCAGCATGAAGTCAGGAAAAACAGGAAAGACTTAATAGACTGAAAAACAAAGTTGAAGTCAGGAAAAACAGGAAAGACTCAATAGACTTGAAGAAACAAAGTATCTAGCCTGACATTGTTTTCAGCTGCTAAGTGGGCGGAGCCCAAATTAAGCTGAAACAGAGTTCCTCCTATTTAAGGACAGTGCATGGAGCCCAGAAGAAGAAGAGGCCCCTGATGCTAGAGAGCTCCAAGAGTACTGCTGAAAAAAGGGCTGGCCAATGATGGCCAGCTGTCTCCCTGAAGCAGAAGGAAGCCGGTGAGCAAAGAAAGCCTGAGCAAGACACCAAAAGGCCAAGGACTGGACCCTGTGGCTCAGCTTTTGCCTCGAGGGGTTTGATCTGTCCAAACAGTGGCCTAAAGGAAACTGTGCCTGGCTTTAAGGACTGAGGCAGAGCAGCTGAGTTCCTGATTCAAAAGAAGTAAGTTGGCCTGCAGACGGCTGGGGTCTCCCACAGAGAAGAAAGCATCAAGCTTTCTTATTTAAGGTGAGACTGCAATAACCAACTTACCCTGACGAACCTGCATCTGAGAGATCCAGAAAAAGGACTGCTAAGTGCGTTAAAGAATCTACAACAAAGACTGTGTTCCTGATGACTGAGAACCTGCCCCAGAGACTGTATCATTCTAAAAGGTTATGAAAGTAGTTGTTATAATTATCAATAGGTTTAGTGGATAGGTTAAAGGGGTTGTAGGAAATTATAGGATTAATAGATAAGAAATTGTTGGTGTTTGTTATAAGTGAATTTAGTATCAAATAAATGAGTGTTAAATAATAATTTAAAGGATCGGTTACAGGTGGCGCTCAAGGTGGTAAGGCATTATGGGTAATTTTATTTTCAAAACTATAGAGAAAACTGCAGATTTTGAAACTATGATGCCAGTTGTTGACAATATGGCAATGTTTACTGCTGACCTCTACATTGTTTTTCAATCAGACCGAATGTTTTATGCTGTTAACTTTTTTTTTATTTTATTGGTTTGTCATAAGGAAGACGTCTGTTACACAATTAAAAATTATGGAAATGCAGATTGGAGAGCTTAAGAAAATTCTGGCAGGGCAGGTGACTGGAACTGAGAAAATCGCAAGTTCTTTTCTAGCTAGGTCTCCACAGTCGCCACATGTACCAGTAGAAAAGCTGCCGCGTGTGCCAGTAGGAAACCAGGTAGGTAATGGTGCTAATGTGGAACCAAGTGCGCCCCCAGAGGTGATGCATGGTACTGCACAATCACCATCAGCTTTTCCAGTTATGTTTCAAATTAGGCCTGATAATAATGGTCAACTCAATCAGGAATTAACATGGCGTCCAATAGACATTTTGGATTTAAAAAGATTTAAGGAGTCTATTGTCTCTTATGGAATGCACTCATCATTCGTAAAACAGATGCTAAATAATTGGGCTCTACAAAATAGAATCATTCCCCAAGATTGGAAGGGACTGATATCAGCTGTGCTAGAAGGTAGCCAGCAATTACAATGATTGTCAGGGTGGAGACATGAAGCTACAAAATTAGAGCAGCAAAATATGGCAAGGGGAATAAATGTCACAACCCACCAAATGCTTGGTGAGGGACCTTGTGCTGACATATGGTTACAGACTCAATTTGAAGATGTTGTCATCGAACAATGTCGTTTTGCAGCTCTGAAGGCCTGGGATATGGTGGCTGAGGCTGAGAAAAGGTTTACTTCATTTACCAAGATAATACAAGATCCTCAGGAACCCTTCTCAGACATTTTAGGGAGATTGACTTCAGCTGTGGAGAGAGATGTAGATAACCCTGATGCCAGACAGGACTTGATAAATGCCTTGGCATATGAAAATGCAAATGCTGAATGTCAAAGGGCAATTAGGCCATTGAAAGCTAGAGGAGCCCCAGTAGATGAATGGATAAGAGAAACAGCTGATATTGGTTTTCAAGAGCATCAGACTAATGTCATAGCACAAGCAGTTGCTAGGGGTCTTAATTAGTGCTTTAAAAATGGTGAACTTGGTCATTTCCAAAGATATCTTAAGGCTGAATCCTCCAGAACTCGAAATGATAGGTGTCTGGACTCTGCAGAACATGGTCATAGAAGGGAACGAATGGCCTTTAATGGCGAACATGGTTGTAGAAGGGAACGAACGGCTTCTAATGGAAATAGAAAGTTAAGGTCTCCAGGATTTTGTACTCGTTGTGGAAAAGGTAAACACTGGTCCCAGAATTGTAGAGCTAAAACGGATGTCAGATGTAACCCCTTACCGGGAAACGAGGGGAGGGGCCTACCGGTTCAGGCCCCCCAAAACAATGTAAACCGT
>CAJQZJ010033103.1:726504-744044 GCA_907164525.1 Lophiomys imhausi | reverse complement strand
AAAAGGGGGAATTAAAGAATCCCAGGGATAGATTAAACAATGCATTGATAACTTTGAATTTCCTAAATGTTGGTGAAAAGGCTACCACTGCAGCTGAGAGACATTGGGTTATACAAAAAAACTGAGGAATTAAATCAACCAATATATTATAAGGATATGTTAACTTTAGAGTGGAAACCTGCAATGATTTTAAGATGGGGATGTGGTTATGCCTATGTGTCTACAGGGAATGAAAAAATGTGGTTACCAACCAAACTTATAAAGATTAGATCTGACCAGTGAGAACCTCCCATTAGCTGAAAAATGAATGTCTTTGCATGGTAAGAATATTTTTTTAAGTTTATGGTGTTCATGATATTCCAATCTTTTATCCAGGATGGACAGAGTTTATGCCTTAAAATGGACTTACAAAGTTGTTCTATGCCTTCCATTTGCTCAAATTTAAAGCAAAAATTTATTTTCAGAGCCAAGGACTGAATGACAATAACAACAAGACAAATGGGCCAGAAGATTTCTTAAAAACTTTGCATGCAAATCATTTTTAAAAGCGCTAGTCCAAAAAATGATCGATCTTACAGAGACTGGACAATAACAGCTATAGCTAACTTTCCCGAGAATTGGCCAATATCTCAATTTTTGAAGGGTACCCGAAAATATTTACACTCCATTCCCAAACGATGGGTTGGAAGTTTTTTGAATGGATATATGTTATGTGTTGTGAATTGGATTTGAGGATTTTCTTTTTTCCCTCATTCTATTTTTTTGTCTCTTTTGTTATTAAAAGCTTAAGATTATTTTGTTATATTGGTAGAAATTTAAGATTCTGTTTATTGATGCAAGTTTAAAAATGTTTTGTATTTAATAGAAAGTAAGTTTATTGATAAGAATTTAAAATGTTTTGTTTGCTTTAATGTCTTTTGTCAAAAGAAGTAAATAGAACTATGTATTGTGAGAAGTTTAAGGTTATTTTAACACTTGCTTTAATGTATATTGATAAAAATTTAAAGCTAGTTTATGTATTGTACATAGACAATTTATTTACATTTTATATGTAGATATTATGTAGATTTTTTTTTATTTTACTAGAAGGGGGATATGTAGGGGTTAGATAAATTAGATTTAGAAAATATATAGGAGTTTCTGATACTGTCTCTTAATTCGGGGCCTGAAGAGCATTATCAGCATGAAGTCAGGAAAAACAGGAAAGACTTAATAGACTGAAAAACAAGGTTGAAGTCAGGAAAAACAGGAAAGACTCAATAGACTTGAAGGAACAAAGTATCTAGCCTGACATTGTTTTCAGCTGCTAAGTGGGTGAAGCTCAAATTAAGCTGAAACAGAGTTCCTCCTATTTAAGGACAGTGCATGGAGCCCAGAAAGGGAAGAGGCCCCTGATGAAAGAGAGCTCCAAGAGTACTGCTGAAAAAAGGGCTGGCCATTGATGTCTGTCTCCGTGAAGCAGAAAGAAGCCGTTGAGCAAAGAAAGCCTGAGCAAGACACCAAAAGGACAAGAACTGGACCCTGTGGCTCAGCTTTTGCCTGGAGGGGTTTGATCTGTCCAAACAGTGGCCTAAAGGAAACTGTGCCTGGCTTTAAGGACTGAGGCAAAGCAGCTGAGTTCCTGATTCAAAAGAAGTAAGTTGGCCTGCAGATGGCTGGGGTCTCCCACAGAGAAGAAAACATCAAGCTTTCTTATTTAAGGTGAGACTGCAATAACCAACTTACCCTGACGAACCTGCATCTGAGAGATCCAGAAAAAGGACTGCTAAGTGCGTTAAAGAATCTACGACAAAGACTGTGTTCCTGACGACTGAGGACCTGCCCCAGAGACTGTATCATTCTAGAAGGTTATGAAAGTAGTTGTTTTAATTATCAATAGGTTTAGTGGATAGGTTAAAGGGGTTGTAGGAATTTATAGGATTAATAGTTAAGAAATTGTTGGTGTTTGTTATAAGTGAATTTAGTAACAAATAAATAAGTGTTAAATAATAATTTAAAAGTTTGGTTACAGGCTATTACCATAAGTACAAGCTATTTTCAAGAGTGGCATATATATTTTTGTTGGAATTGAATTGATCTCTTTGAGAACTGCTGCTCTACGAGAAACTGGGAAGGACTGGTAGAGGAAAAGAGTAACAAAAATACTGTATTTTAGTAAATTAAATATTTATAAGTAATTTTTTAAAGACTAATTTAGATAAGCCAGGGGACTGTAGTCGGTTTTTTCTTGTTGTTGTTGGTTTTTGTTTTTTATTCAAATATTAAGTTGCCATGGTTTTTCTCTGTGAATACTCTCACACCATGGGAGAAATTTATGGAAACCGGTCAATATTCAATGACTGCCTAGACACAGCCCTCCAGAAGAGAGCAGAAAGTTATCGTTGTAGTTTGTAAAGGGAAATCTTTCAGAAGTTGACCGAAGAATAAAAAATTAATCTCTGTGTTCTAGTAGTTTCAGAATTTAGTGTCTTATATTGCACAGTTTAAAACATAGTCAGATAATTTATATAACTCATAGTCTAGATTCATTATTCTCTACGGAGCTATCCAATTATTTGAACACTATGGATTAAAAACAGTAGACCATTACATTTTTTTAAAGAATTCATTGGTCTAAATGTAACTAAGAAAGCAAAATATATATGTGACAAAACTTAGAAAATACCTAGAGAAGTTGAAACATAAAACATTCATGCTTTGAAATACCATGTTCTTGCTTTTTAAGAAAAATTAACATATCTGAACTATTCAAAAACTATTTACACATTTAAATTGATACTTATAAAAATAAGTGACATTTGTTACAGTTTTTAAATGTTCATGTGGAAACAGAAAAGTTTAGCCCTGAATGAAAGACGAATGAAATACATAAGGTTTCGCAGTAACTACTTTTAATACACTGAATAGGTATAGGAACTTAAAAACATGGTGCTGACAAAAACAGTCAGTCATTCAGACAAATGGAACAGAATAGAAATTTCATAAATATGAGTACATACTAATCTATCTTATTTTCAGGAAAATTGTCCATCTTTGAATTAGAAATATCGCCCATAAAATTATGTGTTTGAACTCTTGGTCATCAAAAGATATCATATTGCTGAAAGCTGTGCTGCCATTAGAAGACTGCATATTGCTAGAGGGAATAGACCACTTGGGTGAGCTTTAATGTTTAATAGCCAAGACCCACTTTGTGAGGGGGGAAAAGATCTGTAACAGAGACTGACACACTGACTATGCATGCTATATTTTGACAAAGAATGTACATAAGTTATGCCTGCAGACTGACAATTTTAGGCTGAATTTAAAAATAATGAACTAAAATGTTGGGTTGAGAAGTTCTCTAGACAGCAAAAATCGTCAAATTGTGTCAAGATTATTCTTCATTGAATTTATCAAAATATACAGTGAGAAGGAGCCGAAGCTGTAACAAAATGATAGGTGGAAATGTAAAGTTTGATAATGAAAAGAGCATGAATCTGATTATAGTTGAAAGAAATAAAAATGTGGAAAATTAGCCACAGTTTATAAATACAGTACTGCAATTAAGAATTAATCTTATATGTTGTGATAATAAAATTAAAATGTGCTTGGATAGCAAAATAATACTTAAACTAATACTCAGCAAAAGTTCTGGAATATAATAATGCAAACCAATTTAAAATTTTTAAATTGGAAAAACAATACCTGAACAATGAGAATCTTGAAGACAATGAGAATCATTCTGCTGGAGCATTATCATTTAGTGATTTGCTTCTCCAAGTGCAGTCACATAAAAAACAAAGATACTGCTACTGTGAAAATATAGTCACCACCTCATACAGGAAGGATAACTTAGTATCAACATCCAGGTGTTGAATGATCAGGTCTGGAGGATTCAGGGAAAAAGAATATCCTAAAGACTCACATTAGATTTCTGGAATGTATATGAGTATAAGGCAACATGTCGCAGGATCAGATTGTCCACATGGAGCCCCTGAATAACTTGTATGTGAGGTTATCAATGTGAATTTTTAATAAAACCCCAACAATTTTTGGAGAATCCAGAAACACAGGACATTTATTCAGAAAATGCAAACACTGATGGGACCTGGCTCAAAGGAAAGGATTCAGGCACCAGATCTGAAGGATAGGGATATTTACACCTGTTAGAGCAAATAAATGCATTCAAAGGTTTAGATGCAAGACATGGAACAGCAGGGTTTTTTGTTTTTGTTTTTGTTTTTTTTTGTTTTTGTTTATGCATTTATTGGTATTTGCTCCTTAAATGGTCCAATATTTCCTTGTTCCTTCCTATCCTCCAATTTGTCCATTGGAGAACCAAATAATTTACAGCACAAAAAGAAAAACTTCTTCAATAGCTGGGATTAAAAATGTAGTATCCATATGGAGGAAATGAATATTTATTTATTTATTTTCTTTTTTTTCCTTTATTTTTTTTTATTTCTTCAAGTTACATCTCAATCGCAGTCCCCTCTCTATTCCACCCTCCAGTGCCACCCTCCCACCCTCATCCCCCATCCTCTTCCCTTTTTTTTTTCTTTTAAGTTTAAGGTATATCTTACTTCCCCCTACAGTTTTCCCTTTCAGTCCAACAAATGGTTCTTTCTCTTATAATAATAAATACAATACAAAACAACAGAGGTAATTAGGCCACAGTTATGAGGGTTATATGGATTAGCATACATTCCCAATGTCCAGTCCATATGTATTTGGTACCTGACTTTAACATTCTACTATCTAACCATCTCCATGAGTTTAAAGTTCTATATCTGACTCAACATTCATACCAACTTGCAACACAATTTTAAAAGTATTTTCTTACATCTATAACACTCTCTTGACTCCCAAACAACTCAAAATTTAATTATGAGACTCTAGATATCTGTTCTTCAACCACCTCAGAGACCTGAGAGAGATAAATATATCTGATTTTATAGGAAGTACAGGGCCTGCAGCTTCCCAAACTAAGAAATGACATATCAGTGGTTGCCTGGACAGTTCCCATTTTCTCTCCATACATTACAGCATCGATCTTCAGTCATTTGGCCCCGTTTCTCTGACAGACATTAATTGTAGAGCAGAGGGTTATGAAGGACTTACCTACCCTGTCTTGGCAGAGCTAGGCTGTCGACTTACCTGCTTCCAGGTTTTGTCCTTTTTGGACAGCATTCTGCCTACAGTTGGAGCAAGGGGCTTTTCCTACCAAGAGATAGGCTTGCGACTAATTCAATCATCTCCCACTGGAGATTCTTCGATGCTCATCTTCTACTTGGAGGAGAATAGGGGGTGCTGTCAGGAGTTGATATATCTGGATATAAAAAAATCTAAAGTTACGAAAACATCTTTGAATGCCATTTTCTTCAGATCTCTTGAGGTTTTTGAAGAGGCCTTATCTATCTCTAATATTAGGGTAAGCAGATGTTACTTGTCTCTTAGCAGCTTTATTTCTGATTAGCTTAGAAAATGGATATTTAAATCATAAATTTTAACCAGTTAAATATCATAACTCAAAATGGATCAAAATCCTACATATTAAAATCAGAAAGCACAAAACTACTTAAAAATGCAAAACATTTTGATATATTAGGGAAGAAATGAGTTAAACATGATGCCAAAGCATGTCTAACAGAAACACATTTTAAAAAAGAAAACAAAAATGAGAATCATAGTACATCACACTGAGTCCCCTCAGCAACAAAGAATAAGTCAACAGCAAACATACAACCTGCCAAATGGGGAAAGATATGTGCCACCTAGTCATCTAACAGGGAATCAATATCCAGAAGGCATAAATAACTCAAAAACTTAACAGTGTGAAAAATGCCTTGCCATCCACTTTTTATAAAAATAAGACAACCAATTTGCACAGACAATTCTCAAAAGAAGCAAGACAAATGGCCAATTAATATATGAAATAAATTTTTAATATCATTAACCTTTGGAAAGTCAAGTCAAAAGATTTCAATGAGATATTTCATCCTAATTAGAATGACAATTGTTAAAATTTTGTATGTCATCCAGGATAAGTAGAAAAAATCTGTGTCATACACTATTGTTATTGAGAATGTTAATTAGTTTAACTATTATTGCGTCTCATTTTAAAGTTATTTAAAAATCTAATTATACAAATTATATATATGGGGTGTTGGGGAAATGGGTGAGAAGGTGAAACAGTGAGGAGGCAAGGGAGCGGGATTGATATTGAAATGCAAAATAAACAAAACATATCTTAAATAAAAGTAATGAATAAAAAATATCTAATATAAAGTGATGAATAAAAAATCTTATTTAAAGAACACATGACCTAGATATTCTATTTTTGGATGTATTTCTAAATAAAATGAAAGGCCCAGACATACCCACAGTCACATATATAATTATATTATATAAAATATATACATGTAATTATCAATAATTTAATATAATCATATATAAAATTGTAATCTCTTCATATTATAACATAATGTAATATATGTGATTATAACATAGAATTATTATGTTTTTATTGTTTGTTTTTTGTTTTTTTGTTTTTGCTTTTTGCGACAGGGTTTCTCTGTATAGCCCTCGCTATCCTGGACTCACTTTGGAGACCAGGCTGGCCTAAACTCACAGAGATCTGCCTGCTTCTACCTCCTGAGACCTGGGATTAAAGACGTGTGCCACCACGCCCGCTAATATAGAATTATTATATTATATAATATATATCATTCCTTGGAACTGAAGTGTATTATGTTCACAAACATATTAGCAGTGACAATATAGTATACAAAATTCAAACATAATGAAGAATAAAATTTCATTTATTACAAATAAAAGAAAATAGAATATATTATTAAGAGTGCTGGATTTTATCTACATACAATTGGTTCACATGTTGAATACTATACTGGATTCAATAAAAATCCTTGATTAGTACAGTTTAATTAAAAATAAAAATTGATAAAGTTTTTATGTCAGTGTATTCTGGATATGGGTATTTGTTGCTCTTATGAACTCACAAGAGCTGTTGTGTTTGCATAATACTAAACCAATAAATGCTCCAGCAGGATATAGGGGAAGGGGCTCATAATGTTACAGACATAATTGAGGAAATGCTGACATTTGAGTGGTGCTAGAAGACAGTTAGTCAAATCTATCCAAGTGTAAGGACCAGGTAGATTGTCTGTGCCTAAGTGGATGGCTGGCCCTGTAGTCATGAACATACGGACTGTATTCATTGAGCTTTTTTAAAGAACATGGACTGTGGAAAGGTACATGTTAAGGGATGTCTGAGAGAACAAGAAGAGTTGGATGATGCATATGACCAAAAATCTAGAAATGTATGAAATTATCAAATATTAAATAATGTCCAAAATTGAAATTTTACAAAGTTATCCTGTTCATGTTTCAGTGCAGATGATTCTCACTGGATATTCAAAACACTCTTAAATCCATGTCCTATGCCCTGGAGTAAATGAGCAACATAATAAAAATTCAGTGGCATTTTGGATGTCCTTTTTCTTTGATAATGTTTTTTCAGTGACTTTTGTTAGTGGTCCTGTTGTTTTTTTTTTTTTTTTTTCCTACAATTCCTTTGAATATATATTATAGCTTTAAGTTTTGTGTTTTTATGGAATTCCCATGTTGGGAACATGTGAGATCTGTGTCTATAATTCTAAATTTATATGTGTTTCTTATCATTTTACTTTAACTCTTTTTTTTGGTTTGTTTTATTTTATTCTGACTTGTTTGTTTTTGTCTGACAATATTTTTTGTTCTTTTTATCATTCATTTTTGAGGCCTATTTGTGTGAGAGAGATGCTTGTTTGTATTATAATGAGAAAGAGTATGAATAAGACAAGAGGCCTAAGTGAATGCTATTGTTGGTAATATAAAGTACCATACACATTTCATAAATTTTAAATTATATGTTTAATTATAGAATATGTGGGAATAAGGTTTTTTTCTCGGGGAATATTATTAATAGGTAATATAAGTTTCTCATTAAATCCTAAGGTATTATTTCAATTGAAACATAATATACACATTGAACAGATTTATAAACTTTATGCAAATATTTTATCATTAACTTTTTAAAAAATATTTATATTTAATAAAATTTTACAAACACTAGAAATTTTTTATGTAATTAGAATGTCATTGTTCATTAAAGTAAGAGAGAGTTTAATTACCAAGGGAATGCAGATAACTTTGCAATCTAGGATATTTGAATGTATTTATTTTCAAAATGTTGTTAAAGATACTGAATTTCAAGTTCTCATCACCTGAAGTTCTTACATCTGTCTAATTCCTGATATATTCTTTCAGGTTAAATTCAAATAAGTTAGAGCAATTCTATTTATCCCTCTAGAAGTAGAGTACACTAAATAGAGATGATCTATTATGGTTGAAGTTGAGGAGGCCAAGCTAATTAGTTACAGCAGCTGTTCTTCTTTTAGCATAAATGAAGATATATCCTTTAAGTTTCCTTCCCTGACTTAGTGGGTGAACTATAAATTGATAGTGCTTTATATAATTTTAATGCATGTTTATTTGTTTGTCTTCTTTTTCATTTGATTCAGGAAGACAGTACATGTCTCAAAACAATAAAAGTAAAAGATTGATGAATACAGTTATAGTAAAAAAAATACATTTAAAAAATTAAAATGTAACCCCTTAACATTTTTCAGATCACTTACACATTTTTGTGTTTATGTACTCATGAACAAATATTCACACTGACTTTTCAATATTCACAAAAGTTCATGCTTTAAACTAACTGCTTTAAGATGGATGACTTTCATATTAATTGACAAAAATTTAGCTTCTACATGATAGTAATGAGGAAAATTACTTTTAATAGGTTAAATGTTTTTGTTTAGTTAAATATTTATTTTTATTTTCAATTGAGAATATGTGTATGAGACAGCACATTAGAACTGACCCTGGTGGTTGGGGATACAAGTTAGCCAACACTGAGGACCAGGGTGGGAACTTGGTAGAGCTGGTCCTGCCACTCATCTGCCATGAGATGGTATGGGTACAGGGATGATGCCTTGGCTCCCCTTGACCCTCACCACCTATGACACAGAGAGAGAGAGCTGTCCCCAGATTCATAAAAGCAGGAAAGCTATCTATGTCCCTCCCTTATGCAGCACTCACGACAGAGGGCCCTGAACCTGGCCTGAACAGTAGAGTAGTAAGCCCTGGTAGAGTGGAAGTGGGTGATCCAACCCCACAGAGAGAATGACAGAGAGATGTACCTTTTGCTCCTCTGCCATGAGCTGTCCTGGGCAAGAGGGAGATGCCCCCTGCCATCTGAGGACCCTTGCCACCTAAGGCCATCAGGAGACCTGCCTGACCCTGGGGTCATGAGGGAGGGTGAATACTCAAGTGGTTAGGATCTGCACCTTGCCTGAGCAACACAGTAAGGCGGACCCAGGTCAAGGGGTCACAGGTGAGCCAGATCTGTGGGTAACAGCACAGGAAACCTGGTATTGGCATTCTTCTGTCATGCACTGGCATGGGTATAGGGTTGATGCCCTCCCCACCACCACCATTTTGCTGCAATCAGGAGAAATGGCCATGAAGTCATGAGAGCCAGGGAGCTGGCCTTGTTCTTTGCCTAGTGTAGCCCTTCTGCACCTCTTACAGGCAGCAGAGTAGAACTGACCTATGTGGAGGTGGCACAGCTGAGCTAGCCTGAAGGCAAGGGTGCAGGAAAACTGGCCACTACCACTCATCTGGTGTGAAGTGGTATGGGCGTGAGAGCAATGGAGTTGGCCCAGCCCCTCACAGATTTTAGCACTCTATAGAACAGGTCCTACTCCTCACAACACAGTGAAGCTATCTCTGACAGCAAAGGGCAAAGGCATAGATAAGCTACCTTGAGGGCATGAGAGCCAGGGATAGCTGACCCTGCCTCCTGCTGATGGCAGCTTTCGGTGACCTAGCCAGAGCAGTGTTGTGCTGATGAGCTTGCCCTTCTGGTGAGGGTAAGGGAGAAATAGCAGGCAGACCAGCTGATCTACCACACAGGTCCAGGTCTAGGGTTCTGGATTGGTCCATCTGAAATTGATGTCATCTGCAAAGTGTTGGGATAGGTGAAAGGTTCAAACCTGCTTTTCCAAAGCTGCAGGATCTCCATGAAAAAGATCAATAGTGGAATAAATGAAAGGACCCCCTATGAAGATTCAATATTGATGCTGTCATAGAAGCTGAACATCTTGAGCCAGACCAAACATTCGCAAGAGAAGATGTATAAACAGAGGGACATACTATAGGAATATATTGCACCTTCCACAAAAAAAATGTCTTCTATGTTCTTGTTATTTTTTGTGGTAGAAGTTAGGTCTCTTTAGTGAAATTAGTAGGCAGCACAGATTAGCATCCGGCATCACATAAAGGAGAGCTTGGTGTCACTTGAACTTGGGCCAAGATGGACATAGTGCATTTGAAGCTATAGCTCCACGAACTGCCATGTTGAAGGGGCGTGGTTAAGAAACTATGCAAGCCGTGCAGATGACTTTGGTTGCCACAAGAAACAACAGGAACACTGGAAATTTCAAGAAATCTTGTGGACCCTAGAGTCTGCAAAGGATTGTGAGATAATGCAATGTATAAGCCAGATAACTCCATGGGGTCGTTCTCTTCCTTCTGCCTTCACCAACTTAGAAGTCCCACTGGAGAAGTGCATAGCAAGATATGCCATTAACAGAATTGAGGGTGTGATAGCTGAGGGTGTGATAGCTTAAGGCAAAGCGAATGGAATTCAGAAGCCGCTCAGAGTAGCTGTAGGCCCTGAAGTCTGTGGAAAAACCCAGACTCATTTTGCTGGTTGGAATAGACTGACTTTATAAAACTGCCACAATTTGGTAGTTGAAATAAATTAGCCATGTGAACTGGCACATTAAGGTCCAACACACTTTAAGCTTGAAAGATGTTACCTGATGGGACTCCTGTAAACTAAGTCACCCTACACAGGTATACACTAAGAATATATCTTTTAAGAAAGTTAAAATAGTGTTAGTTAAGTATTTTTAGATAGGTATTAGAGTGTTCTTAGGTATTAGGGTGTTCTTAGACACATTATAGATCTTAGATTATAGGTTTTAGGTTATAGGATTTAGGTATTTTATAGGTATTTATTAAGTATTAATAAATATAAGTGTTTATAAATAAAAATATTCTGTTACAGTTGTTGTTTGTTTATTTGTCTGTGTGTGATTCAAGGACTCTTACAAGAATGAAAACTGATTAGTGGTCATTAAAATTTTGTATAGATTTGCAGTACAACATTCAGATTCATTCTGCTTTAACAAAAGTTGTTAGATATGCACATTCTCAAATATATTTAAGAAAAAATTCCTGTGTTTACTGAAAAAAAAATGTAATCAAAAACAAACTGTGGTACACTTACACAATGGAATATTACTCAGGTATTGCAAACAGGGAAACCATGCAATTTGCAACCAAATGGAAGGAACTAGAAAAACTCATTCTAAATGAACTAACCCAGACCAAGAAAGATACACATGGTATGAGCGCATTTATAAGCAGTTATTAGCCATTTAGTACAGGACAAGCATACTACAATCTACAGACCCAAACAGACAGGAACCTAGCATAACTATCCTACAAAAACCTCCACCCAGTAGCAGGTTATGGACCCTGTTGTCTGTTAGTGGAACTCTTTACCCTAGCTGATATATCAGTCACAGGAGGAAGTTCTTGGTGCTCTCCTCAGCTCATCCTCAGAAGGAGAAGATGGAGATGGGGAAGAGGTAAGGAAGATGGAACTGGGAGAGGAGGAGGAAGGAGACTATGATCAATATGTACCTTGAAAAAATAATGTAAAAATTAAAAAAAGTGTTGATGAGGAAGTAGAAGAAATGGAGACTTACATATGGATTGATGGGGATGTTAAATAATGTAGCTATTACAGAAATGAGGATATTGTCTACTCAGCTACACTGATAGAACTGAAGATCATTATGCAAAGCGAAACTCACCCAGGCCTAGAAAAACAAGTACTGCATACTCTCACAGGTAAGGTGAGTAGAATAGTTGCTACCAGAAACTATAGAAAACAGTAGGGTAAGAAAGATGAAGACTCATTAATAGGCACTATATTACATATATCAGTAGAGAAAAAATAATGTGATCATTCATATATGTTTTACTATAGAAAACACATGTACAATATTCCTCAAAATGCTACAAGAAATGCTTCCATTCTCCCATTATAAAAAACTGGAGGATGTTTGAGGAGATAGATATCTTCATCAGAACATGATCTGTTACAATGTATGCATATACCAAAATATTATATAATTTACATCAAAATGTTAGATATTTGTAAATTAATTATAATGCTTAAAGTAGGTTTAAGATTGAATAGATATACAGATAATTTCCTCTTGTTAGAATTCTATATATTTGTTACAAAACAATGGTGAGATCAAGTCTGTTTTAAAGATTTTTGTAGATTACATGCTGTTTCTTTGGATAGGTATTATTCCTTAAAATTCTGCCCCATAGTCTGAAACAGAACAGATAGATTGACAGATTTTTAATCCTAGCTTTTTAAAGCTTTTATATATCAATTATAATCCTATTTACATGTTCATTATATTTTCTTTATATAGAATATACAAAAGGAAATGTACATATATTTACTTGAGATTTTAAAATGTAAAATAAATAAACACAGCAAGCTTCACAGTTAATATTTTGATACTTTCATGGACAATTTGATTTCATAAAATATCCTCTGCAGAGGTAGAGCATTGAGATCTGTTCACAGTTTTGTGAGAAAATTTTAAACATTTTTGAAATTGGTACCCACTTTTGAATTCAGATGATTGATACCAAGTCAATTTAAAACAGCAAATTATCCATATTTGCAGGTGACATTCCATTGTTTTAATTTAGAAAAGCACATCCAAATGTAAGTTGACTAAAAGTAAATGAGTTTTCAAAGAATTGTATTTATTGAACATTTGTGTCTATGTGGTTTACATATGCAAGTGCTCCAACTCCAAGACATTCAGACCTTTTATTAAAATGTGACTTTCATAGATGATGTTTCTCTGTATTCTCAGAGTTCAATTTGGAAATGATGGAAACATTTTAATAGGTAGTCTGATTGTCCCTGGGCTGATTTGACCTCATTTTACATATGTAAAATAATTCTGCACTAAGACATCTATTTATGAATGTACTTACTATTGCATTCCTTTTTCAAATTATCTGTGATTTGTAATTGACTTGAATTCCCATTTCTTTCTTGTTTCATCTTATGTACACAACTAAGGGTTTCACTAAAATGTTGTTAAAATATATGTTATCATATATAGGGGTTTATATATTCAATTAGCCATATAAAAGATGGGCCAATAAAAAAAAAGTGAAATATGAGAATGGAGGAAAATTTGTAATATTTTCCTGGGTAAATGAGGTTAAATGTGTACATAGCACACTATTAATATGTGATGTGGTACATTGAATTTTGCTACATGCAATACAATCTGAGGGAGTGTAAATTAAAATATCTGATCTCTTGGGATATTTTAAATGAATTATTGAGACATTTTATTAACCATATCAACAAAATTGATAAATCTGACAAATTAGCCCTGAATCATTCATTCCTATATTCTAAAAGACCTTATTAACAAAATAATGGCAGATTTGAACAAAATTTATTGAGCTCTACAATATGTCAGATATTTGTTTTGAATATTCTAATTGATTTAACACTCACAATAACTTTAAATAGGTACTACTGACAATATGAATATCCTAAGGATGTTATGCAAGATGCTAGAATCATATAATTATAATGATGTCAGTAATTTCATGGCTGTAAATTACAATCTTAAGAGGAAAAGAAAGTGAACACTTTATAAGGTGATGGAGCCAGTTTAGAACAATACTGAGTTAACTGAGCAAAAAATGGGAAAGGATGAACTATCATTATCCCGTCATTAAAGCAGGTCTACCGGACCTTGGCCAAAGTCAGCGTAATGATGCAGTAATCAAGAAAAGTTGGATTGACCTTTTCCTCTGTGTCCTTTCTTCTGAAAGTTTTATATTATGTTTTTCTGTGGAGGTCAATTTGGAATCAGATTTTTTTTCTTTTTTTAAAAAATAATTTATTTTTTATTTCTTCAAGTTACATCTCAATCACAATCCCCTTCCTACTTCCCCCTCCAGTCCCACCCTTCCACCCTCCTCCCCCGCTCATCTCCCCATCCTCTTCCTTTTTTTTTTTTTTAATTCAAGGTATTTCTTTTTCCCCCAACAGCTCTCCCTTTCAGTCCAACAAATGATTCTTTTTCTTATAACTATAAATACAATACAAAACCACAGAAATAAGAAGGTTACAATTATGTGAGTTATATGGCTTAGTAAACATTCCCAATGTCCAGTCCATATGTATTTGGCACCTGACTTTGGGTTGAGGCGGAAGAGAGTGGGAGGATGGGACTGGAGGGGGGAGTAGGGAGGGGTTTGCGATTGAGATGTAACTTGAAGAAATAAAAAATAAAGTAAAAAAAAGAGTTCAATAAAAGAAGAAAGAAAGTAGTATAAACACAGAAGGAGGGAGGAAGGTAAAATAACAGTTAGAATGTTTACAAAAGTTGTACAAAATCATGATGTAAGCCATCTACCTAGATCTCATATAGTACATATAAATGTGTGTGTAAATATATTAAATGAAGTTTTCTCAAAAAAAGAAAGATAATCCTAAATGAGCTAACCCAGACTTAGAAAGATGTGCATGGCATCTGTTCACTTATAATTGGATTTTAGCCATGTAGTACAGGATAATTTTCCTACAACCAACACACCAAAAGGAACAGGAACATAGACATTCTTACCTGTTTGCGGGACACTTTACCCTAATGGAGTTAATATATAGGCCTCCAGTGAAAGAGGAAGCTTTTAACACTCATATGACTGATGAAATGAGAGGGGCTGATATGTAGGGGCAACCCACTCTGGAGGAGTAGGATAGGTGGGAGAAGGTGGTACTAGGAGGGGTTGGGAGAGGGGACTGTGATGGAAGTGTAACTTGAAGTAGTAAAAAAAGAAAAAAAATCAAAAATAAAATTATGTTGTTATAGTATTATATGTTGATTCAGCCAACATTAACATCAAAAGACTGTCAAGTTTTTCCATTTAATTGAAAAGCAAGCAACATTTGGGTACCATTAAAGTATAATTAACTTATAATTATAAATTATAATTGAAGTAATTAAATAAGGTCAATTTTAATATTTTACTACTTTGTATCAAGTAATTTCTCTTTGTAACTGAGTTTTAATCTCAAACGTTTTTGATTTCCTATCAAGTAAAGAAAATAAGAAATAAAATCAATGTGCAGTTTGGTTTGAGCTATTATATCTTCTCAAACAAGTAGCACGTGAACAAATTTTGATCCTGATAATTACTTTTTTTCTGTATTGTACTCACTATTAGCATCTAATACATGAACATTGGGATATGTTGTTAATCACAGTAAGCCCAGATTTTCTACATATTAATAATCTTAAAGCAT
The DNA here is from genome assembly GCA_907164525.1 of Lophiomys imhausi. NCBI lineage: Eukaryota > Metazoa > Chordata > Mammalia > Rodentia > Muridae > Lophiomys > Lophiomys imhausi. The sequence continues at coordinate 728,497 of CAJQZJ010033103.1, read as the reverse complement.
AAATAGCATAAAAACATCTAAATTCATATACCCATCATTTTTCTTTGTTGAGACTTCACTCTCTCTTTCTGTATAAGTGTATGTATGTATAGAGGACTATATCATTTTTGTGTTTCATGTTAAAAAATGATTTATTAATTCGGTCTTTGTCAAAGATTTTAATACAGTGTTCAAACAATTAATGAAACATTATTATACACCTAAAATATACTAAACCATATGCTAGATATTTCTGTACAGACATTTCTTTTATAATGGGAGTTTCCAGAAATGTAAGCAATATCAAAATACCAATTAAATATTACAAATATAATATAAATTACCATTAAAGACCAATTTTATATATTAACACTCACTTTTGAAACAATTTTCCCTTTAGAAGCATACTTATCAGACTCTTTTTTATTTTAATAAAAACCTTATATTCCTATAAATAATCCTCAAATTCATTACTGCACTAAGCATGGCTTATGTAGAAAATTGGTCAATGAAAAATTATATGATACTTCATAAGCCATTCTAATTTTTGACTATTCATTTTTATGTTGTGTGTATAAGTGTTATGATTAAATACACTGTAGTGTAGCACATATATGCCTGGTACCCATGGAGGCAAGAAGAAAACACTGAATCCCCTAGAACTGGAGCTACGGAGAGTTGTGAACCTTCATTTGCTTATTAGAAACTTAAGCTGCTTTATACCTTCCAAGAGCCCCATATGCTCTCAAATACCTCAACCATCTCTCATCACCATCAGACATTTTTATTTGCTAAAAGTACACCAAACAATATTAAATTTGAAAATATGACAATCTTTTTGGACAGCAGTCTGTCTGCAGTTGGTGCAAGGGGTTTTTTCATGCCAAGAGAAAGGCTTGCCACTAATTCAACCATCTTACAGTGGAGGTTCTTCGATGCTTATCTTCTACAAGGACAAAACTTGGTAGCAGGGAAGTCGACAGCCTAACTCTGCCAAGACAGGGTAGGTAAGTCCTTCATAATCCCTGCTCTACAATAAATGTCTGTCAGAGAAACAGGACCCAAAGGCTGAAGATTGATGCTGGAATGAATGGAGAGAAAATGGGAACTGTCCAGGCAGTCACTGGTATGTCCTTTCTTAGTTTTGGAAGCTGCAGGCCCTGCACTTCCTATATAAGCAAATATATTTATCCCTCTCAGGTCTCTGAGGTGGTTGAAGAATAGACATCTAGAGTCTCATAGTTAAATTTTGAATTGTTTAGGAATCAAGAGGGTGTTATAGATCTAAAAAGATACTCTTAAAAGTGTGTTGCAAGATAGTATGAATGTTGAGTCACATATAGACCTTTAAACTCATGGAGTTGGTTAGATAGTAGAATGTTAAAGTCAGGGGCCAAATATGTATAAACTGGACATTGAGAAGGTATACTGGGCCATTTAACTCTCATAAATGTGGCATATCTATATCTATTGTTTTGTATAATACTTACTATTATAAGAGAAGGAACCATCTGTTGGACTGAAAGGGGAAACTTCTGGGGGGAAGAGGGTGGAAGGGCGGGATAGGAAGGGGGAATAGGGAGGGGTTTGTTACTGAGATGTAACTTGAAGAAAAAAAATAAAGTATTTTAAAAAAAAGAAACTATGACAATCTGTTTTTAAACATATTTACAGGATTTATATTTTTTCTTTATCAATGGAGATAACAAAAGTATGTCAACTTTTAGTTAGTTGAAAGGGATAAGAATAGCAATTTCCCTTTACCCATAGCAGCCTCTCCCTAGAGTGACATGGATCAATCCTAAGATGACTAGTTTAACAGCTCCTCCATTAGTGGATATAAGTGTAGAACATGTATGTGATTTTAGCCTTTCTGTGTTCTGAACATTGATCATGCCTCACATGGTCCATTGCTTTGAAACAGAATAGTGCTGATACCTAGATCCCAGTACAAATAATTGCAGTAGGAGTGTGACTGTGCTGGAGTCATGCTGCTGTAACATGGGAAAGACTC
>CAJQZJ010033103.1:670639-726494 GCA_907164525.1 Lophiomys imhausi | reverse complement strand
TGACTGTGCTGGAGTCATGCTGCTGTAACATGGGAAAGACTCACAACCCAAACCTCTACCAGAAGGAAGCAAGAGAACAATGTGTCCATTCACTGTTCATCTGCTGACACCCCGCAGTCATGAGAGGCTCCCAGTTGTGCTATCACATGAATTTTTTATATTAAAATTATCTGCCAAGATAAGAGTTAACAATTATTTCTTGAAATGTTCAAACCACAAATAAAATGCATTGTAAATATAGATAATTAAGAAATGTCATGCATGCTGGAGGAATGGCTCAGAGATTAAGAACACTGGTGCTCTTCTATAGGAGCTGGGTTCAATTTTCAGCATGCACATGCAGCTCACACCTGTCTGTAATTCCAGTTCCAGAGAATCTGCCATCTTCACAAAGACATACATGCAGGTAAAACATCAATGTACATCAAAAAAAAATGAATTAAAAAATGAAATAGGCATGCCATGTGATTTGTTATAATATCTCCTATAACTGACCCAAGAACAATAAATTTAAAAATCCCAATTAGTCAAAATAATTTCTTAAACAATGTTCATACTAATAAATATTTTATTGAACTTGAACAAAAGATTAGTTAAGTGTAGTAATGATGTAAGACAGATATCCAGGAAATAAAATAGATCCATATGTACATAGTAAGTGGATTTAGTAAAAGACAAACAAGAAATTTATTGTACAAATTCCTCAATTCAAAAAAATATATTACATGAATAATTGGTGACACAATTTTCTTTCTTGTACAAATTTTACTGAGCACTTCATATTCTTCAGTGTGTTTCAGTGTGTTTTCTTTAACATTTTATTCACTACTGCTCTAGATGAACTCACATTCACTTCAGCATTGAGAAATTATATTATTCTTAGTAATCAAAAGTTATATAAAACACAAAGCCAAACAAACACAGAAAATCAGTCTGAAACTGCTAACTTATCAACAAAGATTTTTATTAGTAACAACAAACTGTTATATTAGGCTAGTAGAGCAGCTGGCAATGGTCTGGTGGGGCCTTTAGGCCTGGAGGGCCTGACCCACCTTAACTGGCAGCCTCAAACCTGCAGAGCCCTTTTCATAATAATTAAATACACCAAGACCTTTCAATGTTTCAACACTTAGGCCTTAGCTGACTCACAATTAGCTAATCTAAATTAACCCAACCAAATATTCTAAATCTGAATTTGGCTTCTGTACCTTCAGAGCTCACACCCAGAAGTCCTCTGGGAAGAGAGAGCTTCCTCTGTCTCTTCCCAGGGTTCCTTAGTCCCAGGAAGTTCCACATTTCTATTCTGTCTCTGTCCAGGTAAAGGACCATCATCGACTTTTATTATCCAATTAGAGAGTGCCTCAGAAAGCGGGGTACAAGCCCGTCCTCCAACATCAATCCTTAAAAACTGAACTATTTCCAAAATATTTGACTGGGATAAAATAATATAGAGAAAACTAGGTTTATGAATACAACTCTATGATTGGAAAGATGGGTCATCAAGTAAAGGTAAAGAAACTTGATGTCACCAAGTCTGGGTTCAATTCCCATAATGCACACAGTGAACCACCATCTAAAATTAACAGTTATCAGGCATTTTTTATTTCTTCAAGTTACATCTCAATCGCAATCTCCTCCCTACTCCCCCCTCGAGTCCCACCATCCCACCCTCAACCCCCCATCCTCTTCCCTTTTTTTTAAGTTTAAGGTATATCTTATTTCCCCCTACAGCTCCCCCTTTCAGTCCAACAAATTGCTCATCTCTTATAATAATAGATACAATACAAAACAACAGAGGTAATTAGGCCACAGTTATGAGGGTTTTATATGGCTTAGCATGCATTCCCAATGTCCAGTCCATATGTATTTGGCACTTGACTTTAACATTCTACTATCTAACCATCTCCATGAGTTTAAAGTTCTATATCTAACTCAACACTCATACTAACTTGCAACACAATTTTAAGAGCATCTTCTTAGGTCTATAACACTCTGTTGACTCCAAAACAACTCAAAATTTAATTATGAGACTCTAGCTATCTATTCTTCATCCACCTCAGAGACCTGAGAGGGATAAATATATCTGATTTTATAGGAATTACAGGGCCTGCAGCTCCCAAAACAAAGAAATGACCCATCAGTGGCTGCCTGGACAGTTCCCATTTTCTCTCCATACATTACAGCATCGATCTTCAGTCATTTGGCCCTGTTTCTCTGACAGACATTGATTTTAGAGCAGGGGTTGTGAAGGACTTGCCTACCCTGTCTTGGCAGAGCTAGGCTGTTCACTTACCTGCTTCCAAGTTTTGTCCTTTTTGGACAGCATTCTGTCTACAATTGGAGCAAGGGGCTTTTCCTACCAAGAGATAGGCTTGCGACTAATTCAATCATCTCCCACTGGAGAATCTTCGATGCTCATCTTCTACTTGGAGTAGAATAGGGGGTTCTGTCAGGGGTTGATATGTCTCGATATAAAAAATACCTAAAGTTAAGAAAACATCTTTGAATGCCATATTCTGCAGATCTCTTGAGGTTTTTGAAGAGGCCCTATCTATCTCTTATATTAGGATAAGCAGATGTTGCTTGTCTCTTAGCCGCTTTATTTCTGATTAGCTTAGAAAATAACTATAATAGACTATCATAGTACCTAACAAAATGACCGGCTTGCATGATTATTAGTTTGCATTTCTTAATTATCCTAAACACATTATGACAAATAGTATCAAAAGGCCGAAAATGAGACCCCAGGTGGAAATGTTGATTTTATTTCCTCAGATGAGGGGATGAGAGCCATAATGCCCAAGCTTTAAGAATATATGTATTGAACTGAGTCCAGAGCATTTTTGTCTAACTATCTCTCCTCCTAGTCCTGGAAACTTCTAGCCTCCAGACAACCTAATCTTCTGCAAACCCATACCTTTTTTTTCCAAGTTGGGAAGGAAAGGGTTTATTCAACTTACACTTCTTTTTATTTATAATTTATTTTTTATTTCTTCAAGTTACATATCAATCACAATCCCCTCCCTACTCCCCCCTCCAGTCCCCAGTCCCACACTTCCACTCTCTTCCCCCTCAAACCCCCCATCCTCTACCCTTTCTTTTTAGTTTAAGGTATATCTTTTTCCCCCCAACAGCTCCCCCTTTCAGTCCAACAAATGGTTCTTTCTCTTTTAACAATAAATACAATACAAAACAACAGAAAATAAGGAAATGCCTATCATGATGCTAGAAGCATACAGAACATATACTGAACCAGAAAATACACTGACCCAAAAAGAAAGTCTCCCTTGGTACATGATAAAACACTAAATTTACAGAACAAAGCAATGATATTAAAAGCCAGAAGGAAAAAGGACCAAGTAACATAGAAAGGCAGACCTATTAGAACAATACCTGAGGTTTCTCAATAGAAACTCTAAAAGGCAGTAACTCTTTAAGACTCTAAGAAAGTTCACATGCCATCTCAAACTACTATGCTTAGTAAGATTTTCAATCACAATAGACAAAGAAAATAAGAAATTTTATTATAAAACCAAATTTCAACAATATCTATCTATAAGTACAGCCCAGAAGGCACTGGACTAGAAGGAAAAGTTGAACCAAAAGAGATTAACTGCACCCAAGAAAACACAGGAATATATAATCTCTCAAGAGCAAAAGATCAATGATGTTTGTTCTTTGAACAAATAATGTTAAATACACACACACACTTATGCATCACTACCACCAACAACAAAATAATAGGAATCAACGGTTACTACTAATTGATTTATCTTCACATATATAGAATCAGCAACAGAATGGATGTGGTAAGAGGATGCATCTTTTTGCTACATTCAACACATACACCTTAATATCAAGGTTATACAATGCCTTGGGGAAAAAGGTTGGAAAAACATATACCAAGTAAATGGATCTAAAAAGTAAGATGTTGTACATGGTATTTTGATTTCTGATAGAATACAGTTCTAACCCCCCCCAAAAAAATTATAAGGACTAGAGATCTCTAGACACTGATCAAAGGAAAAATCTCTTAAGAGGTTATGCAATTCTGTGCACCAAACACAAGGGCACCCAACTTGGTAAAACAAATACAACCAAAGCTTAAGTATCACACACACACACACACACACACACACACACACACACACACACAGAGAGAGAGAGAGAGAGAGAGAGAGACAGAGACAGAGACAGAGAGAGAGAGAGACAAAGAGACAGAATGATAGTGAAATCCTTTAAAACCACAATTTCAACCATAGACATGTCATCTAGACAAAAGCTAAACATAAATTCTGGTGCTAAATGATATTACAAACCAAATTTACCTAGCATATTTACAAATATTTTAGCCATACACAAAAGAATATAAGTTCTTCTCAAAGACTCATGGAATTTTCATTAAAATAGACAACATTCTCAACACATCCTATTTGAACACCACAGACTGAAGTCAGATATCAACAACAACAATAACAGAAATCTTACAAAGTGATGGAAATGGAATGACTCACTACTGAATGAAAATGAGTCAAGAAAGAAATTTGTAAAAAATAAAAACCTTCTAGATTTGAATAAAATTAAATATACAACATACCCAAAATTATGGGACACATGGTATGGTTATAAGAAAACTCCATGACAGTAAGTACGTACATAAAACTTTGGAGAGATATCATACTAGTAACTTACCAGAATTTCTGAAAGCTTTATAACAACAACAAAACACACACACACACACACACACACAGAGAGAGAGAGAGAGAGAGAGAGAGAGAGAGAGAAGAAGAATTCTGAAATCAATAAAACAGAAAGAACAAGAACAAAATAATATAATCAACTAAGGAAGAGTTGGATGTTTGAGTAAAACAGTAAGATTAGCAAAACCTTTTCCATATTAACATAAAACCAGAGAGAATATTCAAATAAACCTAATTAGAAATGAGAAGAGGGATACAACAACAGGCACCCATGAAATCCAGAGAATCCTAAGGACATACTATAAAACTTGCACTCCACCAAATTGGAAAAATCTAAAAGAAGTTGATAATTTTCTTGATAGATATCACTAAATAAAATTAAATCAAGATCACTTAAACAAATAAACAGACCTAAAATCCCGAGTCAAATAAAATTCTTGTGACAAAACAAAAACAAAAACCCTAAAACAACAACAACAACTAAAAACAAAACAAAATAAAATATAACAAAAATCACTAAGGCCAGATGGATTGAATGCAGAATTCTACCAGACTTTCAAAGAAGAGTTAATGCCAATGCTTTTTAAATGATTCCTCAAAAATAGAAACTAACCACAAGAACCAACAAAGGAAAAAAAATTACAAACTTCTCTTAAGACAACAAATACTTTTTTTTCATTCTTTTTAACCTACAGGTCATATGCATATTTTATATCATGCAGTTCAGAGTTTTTATGTGCATTTGCAAATACATAGATCTCTATGGCTATGTTTCTTGTGTCTTTTCTTAGTCTTCATTTTTCGTCTCTTTTTTTCCCTTCTATTGTGATGGTAGTTTTGATTTATAATATTATATGATATTGTAATTTTTTTGTAGAAGTCTGGTACACCTTAGAGGGGGGCCTATCGCCTTATGTCTCTAGGTGAAGAGGCCTGAGATCTAGGGTGACCATTCACAGTCCATAAAATAAATACACCCAGGCCTTTCACTGTTTCAATGCTTTGGTCATAACTGGGCAGACTCTTCACTAGCTCACCTAAATTAATACCAGCACCTAGACCCTACCAGTCATATGGCTTGCTGTACCTTCAGAGCCCACAGACATGTGTTTCCTGGAGGAAAGAGAGCTGCCTCTGTCTCTTCCCAGGGTTCCTTTTCTCCTCCCAGGAAGTCCTGCCTTCCTCTTCTCTCTCTGTCCAGCTAATTGGCTATTGGTAACTTTTATTATACAATCAGAGAATACTTCAGAAAGTATAGTGACCATATCTCAGAGCATTGAAAGTAGTATTTGAAAAACCATGCATAAGACCTTTGTTCAACTTATTGTATTATGTTATTAACTCTTAGAAGTCTGCTTGTATGGCCTGAAAATTGATGCGGTAATGTATGGAGAGAAATTGTGAACTGTCCACGCTGCCACTGGTATGTTATTTCTTAGTTTTGGAAGCTGCCCTGCACTTCCTGTGTAACCAGATATATTTATCCCTCTCAGGTCTCTGAGGTGGTTGAAGACAAGATAGCTAGTGTCTCATAGTTAAATTTTGAGTTGTTTAGGAATTTAGAGGGTGTTCTGGATCTAAGAAGATGTTTTTTTTTTTTTAAATTGTGATGCAAGTTAGTATGAAAGCTGAGTTATATAAAGAACTTTAAACTCATGGAGATGGTTAGATAGTAGAATGTTAAAGTCAGGTGCCAAATACATATGGACTGGACATTGGGAATGTATGCTAAGCCATATAACTCTCATAATTGTGGCCTATTTATTGCTATTGTTTTGTATTGTATTTATTGTTATAAGAGAAAGAGCCATTTGTTTGCATGAAAGGGAGAGCTATTGGGGGGAAAAAGTTATACTTTAAACTTAAAAAAAAAAAGGAAGGAAGGGGTTGGGTGGGTTGAGGGGGAAAAGGGTGGGAGGATGGGACTGCAGGTGGGAGTAGGGAGGGGATTGTGATTGAGATGTAACTTGAAGAAATAAAAAAAGAAGTAATAAAAAAAAGAAGTCTGCTTGTTTTCTTTACTTTATCTTTTATTTCTTCAAGTTACATTTCAATCGCAATCCCATCCCTACTACCCCCTCCAGTCTCATCCTCCCACCCTCTTCTGCCTCAACCCACCCATCCCCTTCCTTTTTTTTTTGTTTAAGGTTTATCTTTTCCCCCCAACAGCTCCCCCTTTCAGTCCAACAAATGGCTCTTTCTCTTATAACAATAAATACAATACAAAACAATAGCAATAAATAGGCCACAATTATGAGAGTTATATGGCTTAGCATACATTCCCAATGTCCAGTCCATATGTATTTGGCACCTGACTTTAACATTCTACTATCTAACCATCTCCATGAGTTTAAAGTTCTATATCTGAGTCAGCTTTCATACTAACTTGCATCACAATTTTAAAAACATCTTCTTAGATCCAGAACACTCTCTTGATTCCTAAACAACTCAAAATTTAATTATGAGACTCTAGTTATCTATTCTTCAACCACCTCAGAGACCTGAGAGGGATAAATATATCTGATTATATAGGAAGTGCATGGACTGCAGCTTCCAAAACTAAGAAATGACATACCAGTGGCTGCCTGGACAGTTCCAATTTTCTCTCCATACATTACAGCATCGATCTTCAGTCGTTTGGCCCTATTTCTCTGACATTGATTGTAGAGCAGGGGTTATGAAGGACTTACCTACCCTGTCTTGGCAGAGCTAGGCTGTCGACTTAAGTGCTTCCAAGTTTTGTCCTATTTGGACAGCATTCTGTCTACAGTTGGCGCAAGGGGTTTTTCCTGCCATGAAATAGGCTTGCCACTAATTCAATCATCTCCCACTGGAGATTCTTCGATGCTAATCTTCTACTTGGAGTAGCATTGAAAGATGTTTTCTTAACTTTAGTTTTTTTTTTTTTTTTTTGATGTCTGCTTGTTTTCTAATGAGAGACAGAAAGGGAGTAGGGATGTTGATATGAGGGGAGCTGTGGAAGAACTGGGAGAAATATATGGAGGGGAAACTATAAGCAGAATACACTGAGTGATAAAATAAACTTTCAATAAATGAAAAATAAACAAATTAAAAAATATGTTCGTTTAAAAACAGTTTTCTAACCGTGAAGAATGTAAAACAAAACAAACCACCAACTAGAAATTATAAGCACAGAATTCATGATGATGTCTGCTTCTAAGAAGCAGAACAGGAAAGCAGGGATGAGAGTATACAGTACTACCCTATGCATAGAAGAAGAAAGAAAAAGAGTCCAATAAGTTAAAGACTCTCTTTCAGTGTGTATCAAAAACTAGAAACTTATTGTTACTGCTTTTCTAATCCTTTAAAAATTAAAGACAAGAAAACAATTTTAAAACTGACACTGCTTACAAAGCTGAAAGTAGTTAAAATGAAAGATTTCTCGTTGTAAAACAGAAGTAACAAAATAACATTTTGATAAGTGGTAAGTGCCCCAGGAATTAATATTATATACATGTGTACATATATATTTATATATATATATATATATGATATGATATTTTGGTAACTTATAGAATGGAGATAGCTTCTAATCAGATAAACTCACCAATACTCATATGGTAAGGAGACAATTGAAAAAAATATGCATTGGTCCTTTTTTTCTGGAAGTTCATGTAAAGTTTTTGAAATTCTTGGAGCTCCTGAAATAATGTGACATTCTTTGTTATGAATGATGAATCTGTTTTGTGGGGAACTTGAATCTTGACAAATTATAAAACAGAGTGGAAGACTAAGGTAGCTTCAGGCTAGGAGTTCCCATGAGAAATAACCTGTAATTATTGTTTAGACTATTCATTCCACCCACCCACCCAGAGTCCACTGAGAAGAGACTGGACATGAATAATCAATACTATTTCATAAACACTGAGAGAAGATTGGCATCTATGTCATGAACCTATTTGTACACTAGCAGGGACATGTCTCCCAAACTAGAAGGAAAAGTAGTTTGCCTCAGTTATGTCCCTTCTAATAAATTAGTCAAAATTTGTAATATAGTTACAGGCACAGTAAATAATATTAAAATAATAATAGTTATAATGGAAAATGCAAGTGGGATTTTTTTCACATTAAAGTATCTCTCAAAGTAATTTTCATTATTTCCAGACTATATTAGCATGTTGAATTTCTGATCTTACAGTAATTATTTGCTTACAGTCTTTGACTAAACAGATCTTCCTAAGCACTTTTATTTACCTGGAATGATAATATTGTTAAGCTTTAATTATAAAATAGAGAGAATATGTATATTATCTATCATATAATAATAGGGATTTCATGAAACTTCTTGAATACTGGATGCACTTTTCTCAACATATTTTTATACATAGGATAAAAACAATAGCTACTTTTAATTTATAGTAATGATAGATTTCTGGATACAATTATATCTTTTTCTTTTTATTTAAACGGTCTCTGAGGTGGTTGAAGAATAGATAGCTAGGGTCTCATAGTTAAATTTTGAGTTGTTTAGGAATCAAGAGGGTGTTCTGCATCTAAGAAGATATTTTTAAAATTATGAGGCAAGTTAGTATGAAAGCTGAGTTAGATATAGAACTTTAAACTCATGCAGATGGCTAGATAGTAGAATGTTAAAGTCAGGTGTCAAATACATATGGACTGGACATTGGGAATATATGCTAAGCCATATAAAAAATATTTCAAATATATATAAGATTGAAAAATCTTTAAACTAAGCAAAGGCAATAGAAATGCATTTTTCCCTTTCCCTTCTTTGCTATTGAATCTGTGGATGGATAGTGTCTGTCTAAATCACATTTTAAGCAAGGCAACCCTCACGTGCTTCTTTCTTTTCATACGAAAGCTGAGGAGAAATGCATCAGAAATAGTCTCTGCACATTTCCCAGAGTTAGACAATTGTAACAGTTATTCATTCTTATAAAGATAGCAAGACACCCCCCCTACTGTTAATGCTATTATAAACTTCACTCCTCTACAAAAGGGCAAAATTTCATAGATTCCCCATGGAGCCTCCTAGTGTTACTTGGAATGAACACAAGACACAATCTTAGTATTTGGTCAAAGAATTTATTCAGCATAAATTTTCTTATATTTCAACAATTATAATAAAATTGTTTCGCCTGAATTGACTTTGCTCATGTGTACATGCTTTGACCATACTGACAAACACTTTTTATTTAAAAATAGGCTTGTTTATAGTTAACAATGTCTTGAAATTAATTCCTAGGAAAGAGTTTTTTAAATCTAGAGATAAACTTACAAGCAACCACATGAGTACTTTGGTCAAGGTACTTTTTAAAAGTATATCACTAAAATGAAAAGATTATTCTTGAAAATATCCTTGTTTTTAATTTTCTGTAATTAAAAATGAAGTCAGCACATTAATTTTATATCTTCAATTATTTTTCTTTTAATTAATTTTTTTCTCTTTTATATTTTATTTTATATTACTACAAGTTACATGTCAATCATAATCCCTTTCCTCCTCCCACTCTTCGTCCCACCTTCCTACCCTCTTCCCCCTCACCTTCCTATCTATGACACTTAGGACAGGTAGTGTGCTACCCAAAATTAGAACAAAATGTAAGCATAAATAATCATGATTTAATGTAGATAATATTGTAGATATAAAGATTAAAAAATGTTTCTGTGTTACAATTTGTATATTAGAGAGCTTTATAAGATAAAAGTCATAAAGCCATCAAAAATTTAAGGGAAAATTTCATAGAGCATTAATGACATCGAAAATTGTATGCAAAACTTTATTCTGAAGGGAAATGTATAACATTCTAAATGATGTGTAAATTAATCTAATCCTTTCCACCAATAATCTGTACCAGCATTAAAACATGGATAAAGTTAATATTTCTTATTTTAAAACACCATTGTAATAAATAAATTAGGCTAGTAAGAAACTTTTAGCAAATGAGAAACATTATCACCTTAAAGAAAATTAATGTAAATCTGTGGCACTCAAAAAAATCAACATAGCTGGTATGAAGTATAAAATGAAATCATATACAGACCAGATTAACTACTCACGAAATGGTGTGAGTTTTGCTAAAAGATTTACCACTCTGTTGATTTAAAACCTTAAGTTAACATGTTCTTTATCACATGTGGATTGTAACTTTGACTGTTTTTCTTAACCTAAAACACATGTGGAAACCAGGTAATTAGAAACATGCCTTTGGGGTACATGTATTATTAGAGTTTATATAGGAAAATATATGTAAAATGAAAAGAGAAACAGAGAGTACTGGGTGTGGAAAGACTCAAACATGTAGAGGTGATGAGGAAATGAAAGGGTGAGGAAATGCTTAACAATAATGAAAGTTATATCAAAACCTATGTGAAAACTATGATCTTTCAAGCCAAGAATAAATTGTAAGAAGCAATACAGGAGAACATAGGTAACATAAAAGAATGGGGGATTTTGTGTTTAGATTCTCATTATTTTAAAGATCCAAATGACAGACCAGGGAGTGATGGGACAGGAAGAAATAGGATTTAACCTTTAGGATGACTAAAGACTGCTTATAGAAATTCACTAGTTGGCAAGCTAATTAATTTTTAAGATGAAAAAGGAATTCAAAAATAAATATGTACATGAACAGACAATCCTACTCCCAGAAGAGATGGATTATTTAAACAAAATTGTGGTGCTAACCAAGAGGTACCATAATATGAATACATAGTCAGGGAAGACTGTTATCCATCTGTGTGATAGTGGAAAGGATGTTTATGAGAGACAGTTTCCCTGCTGTCTAGATTTAATAGTGCTAGAAGGTGCTATGATGTTGTGATGGGAAGGAATGAAGTTAAGTGGTCTTGTCCAGTATAGCATGATACAATACTGATCTTGTATGTATATAATGGACCAGGCAAACTGTATCCACTGGTGTTGGTGTGATAGTGGAAAGGGTATTTATGAGGGTACTCAACAATGTTCTTGTTAATATTTGAAGCCTGATTCAGAAGAATTATTTCATAGCTAGTATTCTAAACCTGGCCAAAAGCATGTGAATGGGGAGGTCATAGGCCTAATGAATTTATTTCCCTAAATGAACATTTTATTCAATTCTATAATATTTATGCTTATTTATAGATATGTCTTGACCTCAACCTTGATCAGACAGGTTTCTCTTTCCAGTAAGTACTAGTCATGCAAAAATTCATAACTGCTCAAACTGCTGAAAATAATTAACTGTGAGTTCATAGGTGAGCTAGCAAATTCTCAGGAACCATTGAGGAATATTGTAGGGAAAAAAGCAAACAGCTTGAGTATGAAATGGGAAACTGAAATGCTGCCTTCTTTCTAGACAGGAAGTTAGTTATGGATACATCGTCTTACAGAAGCTGTGGCTAATTGCAAAATATCTACACTAAGTTAAGATAATCTGACTTCTAGGATGGGTGGGGCAGGGACTCCTGTGAGTCCATCCATAACTCAGGTGCTATTGTCATTCCACAGCTACTGAGACAAGGAGAGTTCCTTGCTTTTGGGAATTTGACCCCTCTCAGGTTGCTCATTTCTCATTGAAAGTTTCACACCCAGGAGCATATGGTTAACACACACTGGAGTCAGGAGGATACTAATAATTATAATATTATTAATTATATAAGATAAATTTTATTAATGATGAAGGTAAATGCGATTTTGAGTTCTGGAGGAAGAGTTAGATAGAAACAGTGGAATAAATACATCAAAATATATTTGGTACATTAATGACATGTTCAAATAGCTAATTAAAAATATTATTGAAAATGTCTTAATTATCAAGAAAGAATATTACTATTAGTTGCCAAATATGTATGGACTGGACATTGGGAATGTATGTTTTACCTTATAATTTTCATAATTGTGACCTAATTATTCTTACTGTTTTGTATTGTATTTATTGTTTTAAGAAAAAGAGCCTTTTATTGAACTAAAATGGGGAGCTGTTGGGGGAAAAGATACATCTTAGATTTAAAAAAAAAAGCAGATAGGAAGGGTGAGGAAGAAGATGGCAGCAGGGTGGGATCAGGATGGGGAGGTGGGAGGAGGCTATGATTGAGATGTAACTTGAAGAAATAAATACATATAATTTTTTTAAAAAAGAAAAAAAATGTAGCACTGTGCTTCCTTCACAGACATATTCCAGCAACTAGAAGAAATCCATTCTTGAAAATTTCTGTCATAGTCAGGGCACAAAAGTCCTGGAAATAGAATTAAGGGAACAAAGTTATTTCAATTAGAAAGTTGAGTTTGATACACATTTCTTTACATTAAATTATATATCTTGGTGACAAATTTTGTAAAAAGCAATGCACAAAGCCTAAGTAGTGAAAGAAATATTGCAACTATAAATTTAGATATCTCATTTGTGTTAGGATTTAAACAATACTTCACATTCATTATCTCATAGTAATTCCATCAAAGTATATGACAATATACTGGTATATCTAAATGGATTAAACCAATGGACAGTATTTTTCTATTTTATAAAACAAAAAGAAAAGAAATTATAATGATAAGGTAAAAACAGGTAAATATTGATGATGCCAGTACATCTGTCTTTGGAAGAACAGTAAAGTATATATTTAAAAATCACTTGAAGGTACTGGAGATATGGCTCCGTGGTTATGAGTGCTTAGTACTCTTGCAGAGGTTCAATTATCAGCACCCATATTGGCTCACCTTTAACTAATTCCTGTTTATCTGATGCCTTCTTCTGACCTCTATGTGTTATGTCTACTGAATATGCATAGTATACTCCACCAATCAAATGTAAACAGAAATTTTGAAAATCTTTTATGACAATTATTTTTTAAAAATTAATTAAAAACAACAAAAGTCATTTTAAGGCAGAAACAGTAATAACTGAAAACATTCAAAGAAGCTGATACAATTTTTGAGAAAGTATACACCATAGTTTCTGAGTGATGCTGTGAAATGAATGGGAATAAAATGCATTCAACAGGAATTCTCTCTGAATTATACACAGGCTTGTAATTGGCTTCTGCTCAAACCAACCTCATGCAAGCCCCTTCAATTTGACAGTGTAGTAGGTACAGCTATATACACCCAAATTCATGTCTCAATATGCCTCCTCTTTCTGAATCCTTATATTTCTTATGATCCTTTGAGGGTCACTGAGCTAATGTGTAATCACCGCTAGATTCAAGATTCAAATTACAGCTGTCAGTCACAAAGTGAAAGATAGCTTAAGAGAAGAGAGCAACTTTTCCATCTGAGGCTCTTCAAGAAGCACACCACCTGACCACAAAGTTTAAAGTCAAAAGAAACAATCTGAAGGACCAAGTCTGTTTTAAAATTACAGCATATTTTTCTAAGAAGTTAGGTAGTAAGTACACAGTAAACAGGCTGGCAGGAAAATCCAGAGGGCCCATAAGTGTCGCTTATGAGTAGGTAAAGTGTTGATTTCAAGAGATTATGTCAGTATGCCAACAAGGTAATAATCTGTTTGAGCTTCTAGGACATATTTGTCTTCCAAAATAATCTACCTATTTGCTAAATCCTAACTAGCATCTCATAGCAATTGGAATGATGCTGTCAATATAGGAGAACAGTATGCTGCTCATTGTTAGAGTGTGGGAGAGTTGATAGAACCCCTTGGGTTTTCATTTAAATCTTTGCTTCTGCCCTCAAGGCAGGAATGATAACTACAACAACAAATCTTATATATTTCCCAACTAGTCTCATTGTCCTTTTAGCTACTGAAAGTCTTTATTGCAATCTTTTTTTGTGTATAGACAAACTACATTCAGGTACAAAATGTCAAAGAACGACAGTTCTAAGTATGCACAGCACCATGCCATGCACAAAGCAGGACATGAATTTTTTAAAGGAGTAAAAGTGGAATGTAAGTTGTCAAATATTTCTTGTTATAATTAAAACTGGTAGAGAAAAAACACATTTAAATATGGATGCAATTAATCATGATAGATATTTGTCAGCTTCTAGCTTGGAGCCATTTTGATAATAAAACTATTATGACCATTTAGTGCATTGCTTTATGAAGCATATATTTAAAATAGTACTTTCTGGAAAGCAAAAATATTAAGGTTCATGGCAGGAAACTAGAAGTTTTTCTCCAGATAAAAAGATGCAGAGATTGTCTTCAACATGGATTCTTCTGAGAACATATAAAACACAGGATGAAAACATATAGCACCCACAATTAGAGAAACCTGCACAGAGTTGTGGCAAAGTGGTAATCATGGGTTAAGAGAACTGTTTCCCAAAACAAGATCAAGGACAGGGAGGATGAGGGAGAAGGCAATTAACATAGTCAGTGTTACAAACTCAGAGTCCAGAACATTATTCAACCAGAACTGTCGAAAGACCTTGGATACCATGCTCCATTCTTCCACAGACTTGCCTAGAACTGGACAAAGAATCAAATGAAGACATTGCTGAATTAAAATAAAAATAGCATCAGGAACTGAGCTCTGAAATAAATCAGATAATAAAGACAAACATACTGCATGTTTATGTCAAAGTTTTTTATTTACTGAAAACCTATGTACATTTTACCTTTTAAATGACACATAAACTATATCAAATGGCCCTTTACCCTCCCAATTTCATGAGATGATGATAATAAAAAAATGTCATATTGATGTTTGGGCTTAGATTTTATTGATTTGAAGGCCTGAGAGAATATGTATTCCCAACACTACAAACGTAGTGGAATTTTACAGTATCTCTTTATGTGTATATGACATAATAAATCACTGTATAATTATCAATTATTGAACTATAACTATTAACTATCACACACAGCATGTAATTTAAAACTTATTGTATTTAAAAACAATAACTTGTTTCCTTTTGCCAGTTTTGCTATGCTTTTAGAATTACATCATATCAAAATATATAAGATTTTAGCAATAGCTGCTCCACGTTTAATTATATATTTTCCAGTCACTACACTATTTGGCATATTTAAATAACACATTCACATGACATTTGTGTTGTCCATGAACATGAGTAAGAGAATCCAGCTTTATTGTCATCAGCTAACCAAGATTTTGTTCAACAATGCTCCCCTGTGCCACCCGTAGACATTACCATCACTTCTCAGGGGCCTCTGCATAATTAACAGCTTGCAAATTTCACTGCTATTTTACCACCATAAAACATGCTTTCTTCAAGAGAATTCAATTGGAAAATTGCTCTTGTCTTAGTAAAAAAAATTTCAGAGCATTCATCAGTAATTAATTTTTATTTATGTATTTCTGTATGCAGTATTCTATTTTATTTCTTTAGGTGACTCATAACAAAATAAAAACAACACTTTAAATTTTGATTTTATTCCAAATGTAAATTCACTGTCTTGGTTTGTAGTTTTGAAATATATTAATTATAGAATTATTTTTCATATGTATATGGCTGTGAATCTCTCTGTGTGTGTACGAGAGAGAGAGAGAGAGAGAGAGAGAGATAGAGGTAGGGAGAGATAGAGAGAGAAGGACACTCAGGTACCCAGGTAATGTTGTCTGAAATAGTTCTAGCATGCATTTTTTCAACAGGTTGTAGCAATTAATGATATAGAAATGATTTTATTGTTATGAAAAATAGATAAATTTTGTTCCTACATTTTGTGAATTAAAATATTTGTATTAAATTTGTATATTCTAAAGTTATTTGGAAACCTAAGAAAGAAAAACATTAAAATCTAGGGCTAGACAAGCCAGTTGCCCTAAGGGAAAACTTAATGCTGTTATGTGACTAAATAGATATAGTATTAAACACATCCCTTATACACTATCCTTGCATCCACAGATCAATGCATATATCAATTCTTAACTGAGAATCTTTTATTTGCAGTTGATAGTGATTAACACAGAGGCACAAACTGGCTAAGGTACATAGAATAAGAGACTTCAGAATGTTCAGTCCTAAAGTAAACATATATCAGCCATTCTACTCCTATCCAAGACTCAGAGATTTGAGAAATAGAGGGTATAACCACATGGAAACATCTTCAGGAAATAGCAGGGTATCTTCACTAGGAACTTACAGCACACACAAAACTTGTGAACTTTCAAACCAGAAAATTTCTAGCACAAAAAAAGAGAAATGGGCTCAAGACATCTGTTATAAACTTGTAAAGAACTAATATTTCAAAGTGTTGCAAATTTTCCTATGTGTGTTTAACAATGCAATTATTTTCTTGCCTTCATTCCAAAGTAAATGACATTATTTAAAAATAGTTAACAATATTTAGATTTCTGGGTATATAATACTTTCACTGCGAAAAGCAAAAGCAATATACAGATTAAATGCAATTCCTATCAAAATACCACCACAAATTTTTATAGACCTTGAAAAGTAATTCTCAACTTCATATGGAATAACAAAAAACTGGAATTGCTAAATCAATCCTGTACAATTAAAAAAAATCATCAAGAACAACCACAACAGAAAAAATCTTGAGGCATCACCATCCCAGATTTCAAGCTGTACTACAGAGCAATAGTAATAAAAACAGGATGGTACTGTTATAGAAACATACCAGTGGATCATTGGAATCGGATTGAAGACCCAGAAATGAACCCACATACCTATGGTCACTTAATTTTTGACAAAGAAGCCAAAACTCTACAATGGAACAGGGACAGCATCCTCAAGAAATGGTGCTGGTCTAACTGGATGTCAACATGTAAAAGAATGAAATTAGACCCATTCTTTTCACCTTGTACAAAACTTATGTCCAAGTGGATCAAAGACCTTAACATAAGGCCAGACACACTAAATCTACTAGAAGAGAAAGTGGGGAAAGCCCTAGTACTCATAGGCACAGGTGACACCTTCCTGAACAGAACACCAACAGCTCAGGACCTAAGACCAACAATCAATAAATGGGACCTCATGAAACTGAAAAGCTTCTATAAGGCAAAAGACACTGCCATTCGAACAAAATGGCAACCTACAGATTGCGAAAATAGCTTAACCAACCCCACATCTGACACAGGGCTAATATCCAAAATTTACAAAGACCTCAAGAAATTAAATGCCAAGAAACCAAATAATCCAATCAAAAATGGGGAACAAAACTAAAAATAACATTTTTGAGAT
This sequence comes from Lophiomys imhausi, assembly GCA_907164525.1. Taxonomy (NCBI): domain Eukaryota; kingdom Metazoa; phylum Chordata; class Mammalia; order Rodentia; family Muridae; genus Lophiomys; species Lophiomys imhausi. Next base: position 708,704 of record CAJQZJ010033103.1, on the reverse strand, counting down.
ATTTCTTATCTACTTTTATTTATTCTCTTGAGAACTCTCTGTTCATATGTCTAGCATATTTTTGAATCTGTCTTCTGTTATTTTTTATGGAAAAAAAGGTTTTTTCCACAGAATGTATTCTGATTCTGATTTCATCCCTACAACTCCTTCCTAGGCCTTCCCAAATTCTGCTCCTAACCAAATTCACACCCTTTCTCTCTCATTTAAGTGTAAGTAGCCAAATCATCATCAAAAATGAACAAACAGAATAAAAGGGGCCAAATAAAAAACACAAGAAACACATGTAGAAAGAAAGACTCCAGAAACCATTATGTGTATGCTAAAGTACTGTAAGGTGAAAATAAATAATACAGAACGTTTCACCCAAACACAAAGGAATGCACCTTCTTCTCAGCACTGCACGGAACCTTCTCCAAAATCAACCATATAGTTGGACATAAAGATATCCTCAACAGATACAAGAAAATTGAAATAATCCCTTGTATCTTATCAAACCACCATGGAATAAAGCTGGACTTCAACAGCAAAAGAATCAACAGAAAGCCTACACACACATCGAAATTGAACAACTCTTTATTGGATGACTACTGGGTCAGGGAAGAAATAAAGAAGGAAATCAGAGACTTCTTAAAATCTAACGAAAATGAAGGCACAACATACCCAAACCTATGGGACACAATGAAAGCTGTGCTACGAGGAAAGTTCATAGTACGAAGTGCCTTCAAAAAGAAAATAGTGACAGCCCATATTAGCAAACTAACAGCTGAACTGGATGAATTGGAAAAAAAAAAAAAAGAAACAAACACTCCTAAGAGGAGCAGAAGGCAGGAAATCATCAAACTTAGGGCTGAAATCAACAACTTAGAAACAAAAAGAACATTACAAAGAATCAATGAAACCAAGAGTTGGTTCCTTGAGAAAATAAATATTAAATAAAAAGAAAAGAAGAGCCCTGACAAGAACCTCCAATAGTGCTGTTGAGTTCATTTTGTGTTGGCCATCTATTGATGGACATGTGACTTGTCCTTAAGAGTGCTTTCTATACCAAGTAAGACTCAGTTGAAGCAAAAAACTAATTCACAAGTGGTTATCACTTAGAAATGAATTCTGGGTTATGGGTAAAAGTGAGTGTATCCGTCCTTTTCTGACATTGAGACCCCATTTGGCCAAGACTCATGCAGACCCTGTGCATATTACCACAGCCTGTGTGAATTCATGTTCTTCCTCCGTGCTCTGTTCAGAGGATCTTTTTTTGTAGGTGTCCTCCATATCTTCTTCTGCTTGCTTTGCTGAGCCTTGATAGAAGGGATTTGATGAAGATATCCCATTTAGAACTCAGTGTCACAACGTCTCTCACTCTGAATATTGTCTGGCTTTGGTTGCATGTAATCCCATCTACTGTAGGAGGTAGTTTCTCTGGTAGTATCTGGGGAAAGTATATGAATATACCAGAGTGTCATTAGGAGTGATTTTATTGTTATGTTCCTTATTTCCCCTAAGTTGCTGGTCTACCTGGTCTGAGTTTCTTGATCACCCAAGCAATGACAAAGATAGGTTTCATCTCATGAAATGAGCTTGAAATCCAATTAGATGTTGATTGGTTACTCCTACAAGCTTTGAGCCCCTTTTACACTAGTGCAACTTGCAAGCAGGACACCATTACAGATTGAAGACTCTGTAGCTGGGTTGGCATCTTAATCAATGTTCTATTGCTGCAAAGAAACACAATGACAACAACTCTTATAAAGGAACATATTTAATTAGTGTTTTCTTACAGTTTCAGAAATTTAGTCCATTATCAGCATTGTGGGAAGTGTGGCAGCACAAAGGCAGACATGGTATTACAAGAGAGTTCTACAAATGGATCCTCAGGCAACAGGAAGAAACAAAGAGCCTCTCAGCCTGGATTGTGCTTCTGAAAACCTCAAATCCAAACCTTAGTGATACATGCCCTCCAATAAGGCCAAACCTCCCAGTCTTAAATAGTATCACACACTGATAACTAAGAATTTAAATATATGAATCTATTTGTGCCATTCTTATTCAAACTAACACAGTTGGTGTTTACATTTCTCTCTTCATAATGTGCAGAATATCTTCCAGTACCATGAACATTAGCTAGTAAGGGAGAAGTCTCTAGATAGGCTCCACTTTTTGTCTTCAGTGAGTTGTGTAGCTGTTCTCTTCAGCCTCACCATCAATTTTTGACTCATTGGTGAAGACGGACCATCTTTTGAAATGGTGGATATGATTTTTACTCCATGTTCATGATAACTATGCTGTGTACATAAATCAAATCAGAGTATTATACCACATAAATAGATGCACTCATTCTTGTTTTTCCTGTGTTTTAATTTTTTACTCCATTACATAGATTAAAGTTAAAGCAAAATCATTTGCTTTATAAATGAGATTTACAATCCTCTGTTGAGAGCATAATGTGTTGCACATGAACATATTGAATTCCACTGTAACATTGAACATGATAAACAGCCAAGAAAATAAAGACAAATTGAATTTTAGGCAACACATAAGGAAAGTGAACAAATAGACATAGAGGTGGTTGTATACAAATGGAAGGTAGATCTGGGAGGTGATGTTGAGCAGAATAAAAGTTCAATATCTGTAATTCTCAAAGAAAAAATAAATTTTTAAAAATAACTACTATTTTGAAGGATTACAATTGGAAAACTGTATTCTCCAGATAAGAAGATGACAATTGGTTATCTAATACCAGACAGGGAGACTTGAAAAAAAAATATATAGGTAACATTATATAGAATGAACACATTATACTTAAGAATATGCATATATACACATTAAAAATTTAATGAAAAAGGAGATCATGAGAAAGAGGTCATAAAATTCAAAAATATTAATAAAAAGTATAACAGCAGAAATTGCTGTGTACATTAAAAGCTAGGAACTACAGTCCCTAAAATTATAAAGTTTTACAATGTACACTGACTTCCATTTTCCAATTCTACATGGTTCTTTTTTAAAATATTTATTTATACTACTTCAGGTTACATCTCCATCATCGTGTCCTCTTTCGACCTTTCCCAGTCCCACACTCCCACCCTCTACCCCCTAACCCTTCCATCCCACTCCTCTCCAGTAGAGTGTCCCTACATAACAGTCCCCCACCCCAGTTCAGAAGTCATATGAGGGCCAAAAGCCTCCTCATACACTGGGGGTCTACAAGGCTGTATCACCAGTGAAAAGTGTCTCATTGCCAGGGAGAGAAAACTAAAAAAAAAAAAAAAAACACAAAAAAACAAACAACAAAAAAGTCTATGTCCATGTTCCCTTTAATGCGTTGGTTGTAGTATAGATATCCTGTACTATATAGCTAAAATCCGACTATAAGTGAATAGATGCCATGTGCATCCTTCTGAGTCTAGGTTAGCCCACTCAGGATGAGCTTCTCTATTTCCATCCATTTGCCTGCAAATTGCATGATTTCCTTGATTCTGAAGGCTGAGTAGTATTCCATCATGTAGATGTACCACAGATTTTTTTAACCCATTCTTCGATTGAGGGACATCTGAGTTGTTTCCATTATCTAGCTATTACAAATAAGACTGCTAACACATAGATGAGGAAACTTCCTTGTGATTTGGGGAGGAAATATTTGGATGTATACCCAGAAGTGGTATTTCTGGGTCCTGAGACAGAGTTATTCCAAGTTTTCTAAAATATCGCCAGACTGACCTCCATAATGGTTGCACAAGCCTGCACTTCCACCAGCAATGGAGGAGAGTTCCCCTTTCTCCAAAACCTTGTCAACATATGCTGTCATTGGAGATTTTGATCTTAGCCATTCTGACCGGTGTGAGATGGAATCTCAGAGTCGTCTTGAGTTGCATTTCTCTGATGATTAAGGATGCTGAGCATTTCTTCAAGTGTCTCACAGCCAGTAGGGATTCCTCCTTTGTGAATTCTCTATTTAGCTCTGTTCCTCATTTTTTGATTGAATTATTTGGTTTCTTGGCATTTAATTTCTTGACTTCTTTGTAAATTGTGGATATTAGCCCTCTGTCATATGTGGGGTTGGTGAAGATTTTCCCCCAATCTGTAGGCTGCCGTTTTGTTCAAATGACAGTGTCTTTTGCCTTACAGAAGCTTTTCAGTTTCATGAGGTCCCATTAATTGATTATTGGTCTTAGATACTGAGCTGTTGGTGTTCTGTTCAGGAAGTTGTCACCTGTGCCGATGAGTTCAAGGATTTTCCCCACTTTCTCTTCTAATAAATTTAGTGTGTTTGGCCTTATGTTAAGGTCTTTGATCCACTTGGACTTAAGTTTTGTACAAGGTGATAAGTACGGGTCTAATTTCATTCTTTTACAAATGGACATCCAGTTGGACCAGCACCATTTGTTGAAGATGCTGTCCTTCTTCCATTGTGCCGCTTTGGCTTCTTTGTCAAAAATTAGGTGGCCATAAGTGTGTGGGTCTATTTCTGGATCTTCAATTCGATTCCATTGATCTACTGGTCTGTTTCTATACCAATACCATGCTGTTTTTACAACTATTGCTCTGTAGTACAGCTTGAAATCTGGGATGGTAATACCTCCAGATGTTTTTTGATTGTACAGGATTGATTTAGCTATTTGGTTTTTTTTTTGTTATTCAATATTAAGTTGAGAATTGCTTTTTCCAGGTCTATAAAATATTGTGGTGGTATTTTGATAGGAATTGTGTTGAATCTGTATATTGCTTTTGGCAGGATGGCCATTTTTTTAATAATTTATTTTTTATTTCTTCAAGTTACATCTCAATCACAATCCCCTCCCTACTCCCCCCTCCAGTCCCACCCTTCCACCCTCCTCCCCCTCAACCCTCCCATCCTCTTCCCTTCTTTTTTAGTTTAAGGTATTTCTTTTTCCCCCTAACAGCTCTCCCTTTCAGTCCAAAAAACAGTTCTTTTTCTTATAACTATAAATACAATACAAAACAACAGAAATAAATAGGCCACAATTATAAGAGTTATATGGCTTAGCATACATTCCCATTGTCCAGTCCATATGTATTTGGCACATGACTTTAACATTCTACTATCTAATCATCTCCATGTGTTTAAAGTTCTATATCTAACTCAGAACTCATCACAATTTTGAAAACATCTTCTTAGATCCATAACACCCTCTTGATTCCTAAACAATTCAAAATTTAACTATGAGACTCTAGCTATCTATACTTCAACCACCTCAGAGACCTGAGAGGGATAAATATATCTGATTATATAGGAAGTGCAGGGCCTGCAGCTTCCAAAACTAAAAAATGACATACCAGTGGCTCCCTGGACAGTTCCCATTTTCTCTCCATACATTTATGTTGATCCTGCCTATCCATGAGCATGGGAGGTCTTTCCATCTTCTGATGGCCTCTTCAAAATTCTTGCTAGAGCAATAAGACAGCTAAAGGAGATCAAGGGGATACACATTGGAAAGGAAGAAGTCAAATTATCTCTCCTTGCAGACAATATGGTAGTATTCATAAGCAACCACAAAAATTCCACCAGAGAACTCTTACAGCTGATAAACACCTTCAGCAAGGTGGCTGGATACAAAATTAATTTAAAAAATCAGAAGCCCTTCTTTATAAAAAAAATAAATAAATGGGCTGAGAAAGAAATTAGGGAAACAACACCCATCACAATAGCCACAAACAATTTAAAATACCTGGGAGTAACTCTAAACAAGCAAGTGAAAGACCTATACAAAAAGAACTTCAAGTTCTACATGGTTCTTAATTCAGCTATAGTATACCATGTTTATTGCTATGCTGTATCAGTGAACTGAAAAATCATTTAATTCATATATTAACCATGAATATATGCAAATAAAGCTATAAATATATAGGCATCAGGTATGCTACTTGATGTTTTAAATTTTCATGAATGTTTGCCAACTTTTTTCTTTGTGTGTGTGTGTGTGTGTGTGTGTGTGTGTGTGTACAAAGATAGTAGAAATAGAATGGTAGAAATATATTCATGGTTTTTTTTTTTTTGCTAGTTTTATGTCAACTTGACACAGGCAGAGATATCAGAGAGGACAAACCTTCAACTGAGAAAAATGCCTACATATAGAAGATCAAGGCATAGACAAGATTATAGCGCAATTTCTTAATTAGTGATTTGGGTGGGATGGCTCAGCCCATTGTTGTGGAACAACAGTGTGCTGGTGGTCCTAGCAGACTGAGCAAGGTATGGGCAACAAGCAAATAAACAACATCCCTCCATGGCTTCTGTATGAACTCCTGATTCCAACTTTCTACCTTGATGCATACATGTCCTGGTTACCTTCAATGATGGCTTGTGATGTGGAGGTGTAAGCCAAAGACTTTCTTCGCCGACTTGCTTTCGGTAATGGTGTTTCTTCATAGTAATACTAACCTTAGCTATGACAGGATGTGGGGGGAGTACACACAGGCATTTTCCTCTCAAAGAAAAACAGAATGAGAGAGATCAATAAATGATAGTGTAAGTGTTTAGAAGTGAAGGATTCAGAATAAAATGTTATATAAATATGAACATCAGCATCTCTGAAATTCTGTGTGGGTTCCAGATATGAAAATTCTTGTATTTGAATGTGTTAGTGGTTTTTATGTAGTGCTGGTGGGTGACAACTTTTTAAATATCCATAACTCTAGGTGAAATTGAGACTGCTTAGGAGTTTTTGAAGCACAGAGCAGATGGCAGGAGGGAAAGAAGCAGGAGAAATCCCTCTTGACTAAACCAGGATTGAAATGAGATACTCCACTGACTTGGATCTTAGTTTTGAGAATAAAGAAAGGTTTCCAGTTAGAATTTCAGAAAAGTTCTAGTAAGTAATATTGGAAACACAAAACTGATAATGGTATAAAAATAAAGATAATTGTAGAGAACATGTAAACAGACTGAATGTAGTCTATTTTTCTATTCTGTAAGCAGTTTAATTCACTTAAAAAAATCTTGCTAATGTGCATCTACTCAATGTTCTTTTCTCTGTCCAAAGTTGAGTTGATTAAAAAAAAATGATCGGGCTGGAGAGGTGGCTCAGAGGTTAAGAGCACTGGCTGTTCTTCCCAAGGTCCTGAGTTCAATTCCCAGCAACCACATGGTGGCTCACAGCCATCTACATTGAGATCTGCCTGGGCATATATGTAGAGCAAATACTGTATACATAATAAATAAATAAATGTTTAAAAAAAATGATCAAACAATGTGCCCACCACCAACAACAACCAAAGTTTATACTTGTACATAAATAAATAAAAACATAAAATATTGTTATAAGTGTTAACAGCTTCATGAAGAAAAAATATAAGCTGTGGAGTTACTGACAAAAATGAAATATTTTCAAATAAACTTAATTGTTATGTTATTTTAGCAAATGAACTGAAATTTATCCATATAAACACTAACCATATCCTAAAACAATTTTTATAATTTAAAACACTTCTCTTTTTATAATTTATAAAACATTATCAACTTCATCTGATACCATGTTCAGTAATGATTTTTAAGAAGTTAATATTTTATTTTTCCTTTAAAGTAAATTAACTTACATAGGACAATGATACCTAATGGAAATATCACCTGAGGCTTAAGTACTTTTCTATCATGTGGCACAGATAAAGGGTAAAATGAATTTCATTGTATATCAATTATATATAAACTATCTGAAACCATCATGTAATTATGTTATCAATATAATTCTCTTAATAGTAGCAGTATAGTAGTAGTACGTATTGTGGAAGCATGTTAAAAAAACAAACATACAAAAAATGGATAATGCATTCAACATCATCCATCAGTCTATCATTGAAGTCTATGCTCGGTTTGTATAATTTCTGATGAAATGAGATACATGCTTTTTATAGTACTAAACTTTTGAACTCTGTTTTATATTCAAAACTTACACAATATAAAAAGTTCATGGGTAGTACTTTGCTTCTATTCCATACTACCTGAGCTTTTAATTTATTTAATATATAATGAAATAAAATATATCTTCAGAATCATGAGAAACCCTTAAATTGCTAAGTGTTCCCATGTTTCTCATGACTGTAATAGTAGAGTATAGGTTCATAATCAGTCTGAATAATCTGACTTCCAAAATTCTGAAATTGGAGAATGCTTCGTCAAGGTCCACTTTCAAGACGATTTCAAAGAGAGCTATGAATCCTAATTGGACTTTTAAACTGTCCCAAACAAGACTTCATTTGGGCCTCTAAATTTTCAATATTTAATATACCGAACAAAAAATTTTACTATTAACTTTTTTAACCATGTTTTCCATTTTATTTGGGCCTGTAAACAGTATTTCTACAACCCAATTCAGCAGGAAGCAATTCTAAGAGAGTGACGCCCCATTCCCAAAAGATGAGGTGAGAGATTTTTTGACCATTTGATGAGCCACAGATGTTCTCATTTAGAGAAACTGATCACAAGTTGCTGAAATGGTTAAACATTTTAACAAATACTAAAAGTTAACATTTTAAAATGTTAACAAGTTGTTATAAAGGTTAACCTTTTTAAGCAAGGTTTTGGAGGTTAGACTCTGGGATTTTTCTTTCTCCTTCTTTTCTCTATCCTTCTCTCTCTTTTTAAGTAACATAAATGAGGGAGAATATAGATATATAATATAGAAATGATAAAATATGAGTAGATTATTGAATCTTTTCTGCAACTTAGAGCTATTGCTATTCTCAAATTAAATTTATTTTTTTGATAAATTGTCATAGAACTTTGTGTGATAAGGTTAATTTTTTATTCATTGAATTAGAATTTTATATTTTGACACTCATATATGTAGATTTCAATGCTTATATAAGGTATTGTGCCTATACAATTCATTTAAAAGTACATGTTTATACAAATTCTTGTATGGGTTGTTATTGAAATCTATTTAGGAGTCTGAGTAATACAAGTAGCTAGCTGGTCAGTCAAGCTTCTGGTCATGTCAAATACTAGCCTTAATTTATCACAAATATGTACTTCCTATATTAAACAGATAGTAAATTGTTAATAATATACAGTTTGCCTGTCCAGACATAACACAGATAGATGATAGATAGATAGATAGATAGATAGATAAATGATAGATTTATAAAGAAATAAATAGATGTCTTCAAAAACCTCAGAGGCATACAGAAAATGGCATTTAAAGATGTTTTTATTATTTTAAGAATTGTTTGACTTAAGACAGTCAGCTCCTGCCAACTCCCATTTGACTTGGAAGGAGACATTGAACCTGAATAATGACCATCTGGAGATAATTCCTACTGGACAAAAATGCCCCTGCTCTCTCAATAGAATATATACAGTCCAAAGATGGACAAGAGTTTAAATGCAGGTAAGTCAATGGCCTAATTCTGCAGGCACAGAGTGGGAAAATCTTCCTATTTCCTGCTACATAATTAGTCTGTGAGATATGCTTGGCCAGAAGACTGAAGATGATGCTCCAATGGTATCAAGAGATATCTGGAACTATCTAGGCAGCAAACTGCCATTTTTTTTTTCCATTCTGGAAGTTGCTGTCCTGTGCTTCCTACTCACTCAATAATAACTTTATTCCCTTTAAATCTTTGATGGGATTGAAGACGTAATAGATACAATTTTTCAATTGAACTTGAGTTGTTTAGGATTCAAAAGAATATTTTCAAATCTAAATAAAATCTTTAGGCTTATAAATATAGGATATGATAGAAGATATTTAGGTTCAGCACTTTAGACACACCAAGATAGATAGATGATTTTTTTCCTCAAGATTGCCTGGTACAAATAAGCTAAACATTCCGAATGTCCAGTCCATATGCATCTGGCCCCTGACTTTAACATTGTACTATCTAACCATCTCCATGAGTTTAAAGTTCTATATCTAACTCATCTTTCATACTAACTTGCATCACAATTTTAAAAACATCTTCTTAGATCCAGAACACCCTCTTGATTCCTAAACAACTTAAAATTTAACTATGAGACTCTAGCTCTATATTCTTCAACCACCTCAGAGACCTGAGAGGGATAAATATATCTGATTATATAGGAAGTGCAGGGCCCACAGCTTCCAAAACTCATAAGAGATGGTTAAATAGTAGAATGTTAAAGTCAGGTGCCAAATACATATGGACTGGACATTGGGAATGTATGCTAAGCCATATAACTCTCATAATTGTGGCCTGTTTATTTCTGTTGTTTTTTATTGTATTTATTGTTATAAGAGAAAGAACCATTTGTTGGACTGAAAGGAGGAGCTTTTTGAGGGAAAAATATATACTTTAAACTAAAAAAAGGATAGAGGATGGGGAGGTTGAGGGGGAAGAGGGTAGAAGTGTAAGACTGGAGGGGGGAGTAGGGAGGAGATTGTGATTGAGATGTAACTTGAAGAAATAAAAAATAAATTATATAAAAAACAAATAAGCTAAACATTATGTATGCAACTTTTATATATGATTTTCTTGATTGTTTCATATTTTTCTTACTGTTTTTATTATATGATTTTAATTTTAAAAATAGCCTTTTTGTTAGACAAAAGGAGGGAATTGATAGGGTGATGTTATGCATTGTAAATGTTAATTAACCTGCTCCCAGAGATCTGCTTGCTGTATACCAAGGAATACTATGTCACCTAGTTCTCTAATCATTGTCTCTGATTGGCCTTAATAAAATGCCAAGGTCTGTGATTGAGCAGAGAGAAAGGTAGGAGGGACAAAGTTTCTCATGCTTCTGGGGCAGGCAGAGAGCATTATGGGTAGGAGAAGAACCCAGGAGGAAAGAAGGAGAAGAGACAAGCCATAAGTTTGAGAAAAGAACCTCATTCCAAATGGCCTGAAACACAGCCATAGTGTGGAGAATAGCAGCCTAGGTGACATTTGTACATTATATGGAGTCATATTTGGGTAATAGAATGAGCTAGCTTAGTTGGGCCAAAATTGTTCAATTCAGGTGAAGGTTTATTAAAATCCATCAGATGTCTGTGTAATTATTTATAATGGTGTTAAAATGTCTGTGTGATTATTTATAATGGCGAGTTAAGGATTACCACTGCCTACTCATTAACTATAATATAAATAAAGGTAAATAATTTAATTACATATTTCTACAGAAATTGGCAAGTTTCAACCCTCTCATCCAAGTTTTATGGTGAAAATGGAAAACTCTTAACTTTTTAAGTAACCTAATTGCTAACCAAGAAACTACTAATCCTAAATTTTTATTCTCATGCCATCCTTTTTGTTTTTAATTCATTAAGAGTATGCAATGTCTCTGTTGATTGATATTACAGTTAGGAACAAAATCTGTTTCCTTATAAAAGTGATAATATCTTATTTCAAATAATTATATAAATGTTTTTGTCCTACTCATTTGTCTTATGATAAATGTGAACATAGTCAAAACATTAAAAATTTCTCAATGTCTGTATTGTTTGATATGTAAATATAATTTTGAATAATTTAAACTTCTGTACTAGAAAACCTATGATCTTATTAACTGGGGTCACGTTAATGTTGAAAGAAGTATTAAAGCTGTTTGTTAGAAACAAGTACTATTTTTTATTTGTTTGCTTGTTTTTCTTTGGGGATTTGTTTACATTTCTCCATTCCCTTTCCTCCCTTCAAGCACTCCTGTAAACTACTCCCAGCCTTCCTTTAAATCCATGGTTTCTTTTATCACTAATTTTTATGGCTTGCATATATGTGTATATTTATATATATACATATTCCTAAATATAACCTGTTCAGTATGTATGTTTTCAAGTCTTACAATTTAGCACTGGGTAACCAATTAATGTGTTCTACATCCAGTTTTTTTTTTCCCCCGTTGGCGGCCTATAACCACCAAGAATAACAGCAGCAGCAATGGAGTAGAGCCAAGGAGCCTAGAAAATAAACTGCATACTCCCTAGAAGGCAGAGCCAGCAAAGTGATCAAGAACTTTGGAGAAGTCCAGAAGAAAATGAATGATTTCCAACCTTCAGTTGGAATTTGGTTTTGCTTTGATTTGATTGTGACACTGCCACGATCCTTTCAAGTTAAAGTAATAAAGTATTTAATTTATATTTCATTTTACAGGAACCGGCCATTGAGAGTCTTTAAATTTTAAAGAAATTTTGGAATTTTACACAGACTTTGAATTTTAAAAGAAAGCTTAGATAACTTAAAAAAGATTTTGAACTTTCAAGTGTTTTAATTATTAAAGATGGTAGGGCTTTTTAAAATTTAGAATATTTTATATTGTGGTATGCACATTAATGCGAAATCTTGAGAATGAATAAAAACAGACAGGTTGTAGCATAATAGATATATTTGCTTGTCAATTTGACAAGGGACTGGTTGTGCCTGCTAGTTTTATGGTAACTTGACAAAGCTATAGTCATTGGAAAGGACAGCCTGCAGAGAGCACGTTCTTAATTAGTAATTGAGGGGGAAGGCCCAACCCATTGTAGGTACTGCAATGATTTGGCAAGTGGCAACCATAACTAGGATATATATGAAAGAAAATGTTGAGATTAAAATGCTTTTAAGCCGGGCGGCGGTGGTGGCGCACGCCTTTAATCCCAGCACTCGGGAGGCAGAGGCAGGCGGATCTCTGTGAGTTCGAGACCAGCCTGGTCTACAAAGCGAGTCCAGGACAGCCAGAGCTACACAGAGAAACCCTGTCTCGAAAAAAAACAAAAAAAAAAAAAAAGCTTTTAAAATACAAGACCCACAATATGTTACTATTAAGTTCATTGTTAGTCTAACTTAAATTGCAAAGCAATGTGTTCCTCATGATTCAGTAACACAGAAATGCCACATTATGATCTGATCACAGACTCGTATAAGTCAATGTTCACTTAAATCCTCAAGTAAGAAAATGTAAAGTGTTAGTCTTAATGTGTCAGCATTTAGGATTGATTAACTGAATGCAACATCTGGCTATCTCAATTATTAAAATGATCATGTGTTTTTTGCAAGACTCCAAAATTGTGTCAGCATTTATTTGTTTTTGATTATTTTTTTGTGATAGGCACTTTTAATTGTTCTCCTGAAATCACATCAAAGGAAGTGTTAAAAAAATACACAAAATCACAAAATGTTAAACCATATGGTAACAATCATACTAATATAAGACAGACTCACTACATTTATTTTAAACATTCTCTCATTTGTGTTGTCTCTACATGATTATTAATTTTGGTTCTTCATGTTCCAGGTACGACTATTATCTAATTTGACTTTCTTCTATTGAAAGGCATAACTCTTTTTAAGCACAGCTTTTCACATTTTAAATAATTAAACTTCTGCTCAGTGATTAGTATTTGAGGGCTTTTTAGCCTAACTTTCCAATGGCTACCATTTGTTTCTCTTCAGATCTGTGTATCTGCTGAGACTTTAGTGCTCCCTTTCTGCCAATTTTACATTAAATCTTATTTAAGTTTCAATTTAATTAAACTTTATTATATCTTTTTACCAGCTACAATTGTGAAAGTGATTTCCCTACTCTGGAATCATAGAGAATGAAAAATAGGTAGTTCACTTTTATTTGTATTTTCTTCATCATTGAAATTGGCAAGATTTAAATAGAACTTAAAGCACAAGGCTATTCATCCCACTGTTTTAGGTGCTTTGCCATGGGACATGAAAGGACAGGTAGAACTATGTGTTCCTCTATGTTTTAATAGGAACTACACACATAATTTCAGAGTAAACTAGATTTAGGCAGATGAACTCATTGAGAGCACAAACTATGACAAACATTCATTTCAATAACCCTGAACTAATCACTTTAATGAAACAGGAGAACCAGCTTTACTAATGCTAAATTATACACTTTCCTCAAGTCTAAATTAACTACCTAGAGTTCATTACAGAGCTGCTTTTCTAAGATTTATTCTGCTTTTAATTATTTGCGTGTATCTGTGTATTGGAGGGGTGTGGTGCATTCTGCATATCTGAAAGCTGGTGCCTGCCAAGAGCAGAGGAGTATATCAGATTCCCTGTAACTGGAGTCATATGCAATTGTGAGACACCCATATGGGAGCTTGGAAAGAAACTCCGATCATCTGCAAGAGCAGTATGTGTTCTTCACTGATAAGACACCATCTTGTCTTTCCATTATAGGATTGTTTAAGAGAAAAATTGAATAGAGTAAATATTGAACAGTTTTCATAGTTATGTACTGGATTTAAAATGTACATTTATTGTTAAATAGAATATTGTTTTTATAACCACGTAGAACAAAGGATATTGATGAGTGGTATATATTTTGTCTACTGTTTCTGAGCCTTTCCTGCTTACAGAAAGTCAACTGAAAGTGGTTATGTCAGGAGGATTATCATATGCTTTTGTTCTTGAATTACAGGTTTATGAAATAGTGGGGATCAAGTCCACAACCTTAAACATTGTAGACAAGTACTTTACCAACTGAGCTGCACCTCTTACCCCATTACACACATTGCTATAAATAAATTTATTTTAAAACCTGGTTAGATTCCATAAACTAAGCAGAAAATGTAGAAATAGATCATATACACACTACCTCTGCAGACTCCTTTGTTAAAAAATTTATATTATGTATTCTGGATTGTTATTCAAGAGTTGTCTCAGTGAGTACAATTTTCATATTCTACAAATACCTATTGATAATTTAGTCCATAAAATGTATCAGATTTTTATCCCCATGAATTCCCAGTTTTGCCCCATTACTAGTTTAAAAGGCTACCACCCATTTTTCCCCAGTGAGTAGTACTTTTAAAAACTGTTAAGTAGTAAAAATGTGGGTCTCTTTTCCAGTAATATTTTATATTTGATACTATCACACAATCTTATTGTAATGTTGATGTAGTATCTTATCAGCCATCTACCATTTAATGTTCTCCTTGTTGGGAACAAAATTAACAATGATTAAGGCCTATTGTTGAGGGATAAATATTGCTTATGTGTGAAAAATGTCATATCCCACCATAACTATAATCATAAAGAAGAAAAGTATAGTGACAATAGCTGTAAAAGTTTTGTTTAATTGATACTTGAGTGATAGATCAGAGTTTAGGAGGATGATTTATTTTACCAGTGAACCAGGTTTGAATTCCAGCACTATTATTCATGACTCACCACAATATGTAACTCTATGTTTTGGATCTCAGATACCAACTTGTGCCCTCATTCAGCACTGGACATGCATGCGGTGCACACACACACACACACACACACACACACACACACACACACATTCAGGTTTGTACATGTATGTAGTTAGATAATAAACTTATTTGTAGATAAAAAATGAGTAGGACTTAAATCAATCAGAGAAAAATATATGATTTCCCAACCAGAACAAAAATTGTGTCTTTTCTGTACCAAGGCAAAAATTTACTTGCCAGTTAAGAGACAAATCTAGACCCAAATATGATACTGACTATCTCACCAGTTAAGGAAGCTTCTAAAGAGTTTATGGATTTATTCAAATAGCATTGAATAAATTGTGTGAGTGCTTTTGATTTTGTAAAGGCATCTCAGAGACTGTTAGAGACTCTACATACACTGATTACAAAGAAAGATTACTTGTATAAGCAGATTTTTTTAAGTTTGTAAAATTTGATTCGGAAAATAAATGATTGAAAATATTTTTCATTCATATGAATGAAAATTCTTGATCATAATATGGTAACATTATGAAAACCTTTTAATGACAAGAAAATTATTGTTCTTGCATGGAGTGTTGCAGCCTATAAATTAACACGTTTGAAGATTAACTCAGGTGATACCAATAAAGTGTGGTAGTTACTGTACACAGCCAATATATTAAGAAACATTAATAAGTTATACTTGGTTCAGGCCCTGTCCTAAAGAGTCACTCTAAATTGCTATACTAGTAATAGAAGAACACTGTATCTATAAAGAAATAATAAATATAAGTAAATATGGCAACTAGCAAATAGAGGGAGGGTTATCTCTCACACCCATTCTGTTGCCTATAGTCAGATGACTTTCCTCTAACTGGACTACATTGATTGGATTCAGTGGAGGAAGATACAGTTAGTTCTGATGCAACGTTAATTACTGAGGAAGTGTTGGTGGGTGGAGTCCCTTCTCTAAGAATAAGGGGAGGGGGGAATGAGGGAAGAAGGTGAATGAATAGGATATGAAAGAGGGGGGAAGGGGGTTGTGAATGGGATGTTAAAATGAATACATAAATTAAATTTAAAAATAAAAATACTTGAAACAATAGAAGTTTGACAATATGGATCTAAACCTTGCAAGTTCATTAATAGAGAATAATTACATTGGTTAAAAGCTTGAAAACTAAGATGAGGCACTCCAAAATGTGCCAATGTTCCATTAAGGAATGAAAAAAAAAATCTATTAATTTATTTAATCAAGAGTGAATTTATATTCAATTTTTTACTTCTCTTCCTGTATCTTCATTTTGTCTATAGTTACTAAATCCATTTGTGTGCCCTTAACAAAAAAAACATTACTGTGTATTATTGAACAACACAAAAAGGCATGGCATCAGAACGGGATAAGGTATCTTTTACAGAAATCTTTAGTAGAGCTTCCCAAGAATAGAAAGTTTACTGGCCACAGGTGACTCAGGGTAGTAACATAAGTGCAAGCATACATTATCAAATTGTATATCAATATAGCTAGGTATATATTAAAATAATAGATTATGAATGAAGAATCAAAAGTATGTGTTTAACACGCATATTTTCAAAAGATCTTCAACTTTAGATAATAGGCATAGTCCTCATATCTCATCAACAAGAATTTTCTTTTCAACAGAGACTATTACAGAAACAAACAAACAAACAAAAAAAAAAACCAATCATAATGCAGAGCTGTGGACACCAGGCACCATGGATATATCTACAAAACACTCCAGCAATTAAGGCTAAGGGTATATTGTGGAAGAAGGGGTGGAAAGATAGTAAGAAACATAGCATCCAGGAGTTTGCTGTAAGATTGTATTTTCTAGTAATTTCAGAAGCTACATCCTTTAGTTCTCACCAACATGAGTGCCTAAACTTATGTTGAACAAGAACCGCACCAGTTTGCATGCCAATGTGAATGCGCGAAAGATAATTATGCCTCAACCAACAGAAAGAAGCACAGGCAAATAAGGAATGCTGAATGTGGATGAAATTCTTTTTCAGGGAAAATTGATATCAGATATAAGACATACAGTCCTAAAAACATACATATGAATAACATTATACACATGTTTTATGCATATATCATCAATTATTTAAAAAGAACATGAATTTGAAAAAGAACAAGTAAAGGTATGTGGCAGGGTTTGAAGTGAGAAAATGAAATGCAGAAATGATGTCATTATACTATAATCATAAAAATAGAAGTTCTAACGTGATGTGAGGAAAGAGTACACATTACCTCTCAATGTGATTTGAATTTGTGCTGTCATTTTGGAAATAATGTAATAATATAAGAAAATTAGAAATATAACTAATATATGGTCCTCTTTTACTACTCATAAACACATACTACTAGATGTCATACTTCATATATATTTGCACAGCATGTTCATTTCTGTTCTATTCACATTAACTAGGCAACTGAAGCATCCCACATGACCAGTAAGTAGTGCATGAATTTGTGAGACATACAGAATTGATTCAGCTATAAAGAATAATAAAATCAGAAAATTTGTGCATAAATTATGGAACTAGAATATACTGATTGCAGCAACTTCATAGTGAAATAATATGAAATATCATTCATGAATATAATTCATAAATACTATGAAATAATATGAAAACCATATGTTCTCACTCATAATTGGATCCTAGGTTCATATCTTTAGATTTTATGTGTTTAACCTGGAGTTCATTCACAAGTTAAAGCACTCAGATTCACTGAGGGATAAACTTTCTGTGAAGTGTGATAAAGAAGTATAGGAGATATGAAAGAGGATTGACAGGTTTAAACTGCGAAGATGGTTCTGCAGTGGAGTAGATTATAGAACACAGACAGTGGCAACATAAGTGGATGATATATGAAAACAAAATATGAAAACTTCATGGTTTCCATGAAGTTCAAAGATGATTGGATCATCCAGAGTTATCTCAGAGCAGGAAGTTGTGAGTGGATTGACTTGGGGGGAGGGCAGGAACCAAATTCAGGTCATCTGGAAAAGCAGCAAACGCTCTTAACCACTCCATCATCTCTCAGTCAATGGATAGTACTGTTGATTACACATTTGTTTTCAATTAATTAGAGGAAAGGAGAACCATGAACTGACAACACAAGAAACACATATCTGATTGATATTAGCTACTTGGAAAGCAGAAAAGATCAAGCACTTTACTACATAAGAAATTTAAATAAAGGTAGAAGGGGCAAGAAATTAGACCCTCTCCTAGACTCCAGTAAGAATTACAAACCTGGTGGTGGTTTGATTTAGCCCATTCAACAATCTTAAATGTCAGACCTCAATAAATACAAAATGAATATGCTAAGTTATCAAGCCTGTTGGTATCATATGTAAAGTAACACTAAAAACACTTAAAAATATAATTTAGATTTTCTTATTACCTTGTGTTATTTGAGTATATCCCCATTTATATGAGCTAATAGTATCTTGTATATATAACAAATATATATATATACTTATTTAACATCAGACATGTCACTTTTTTAAACTTATCTACTAAGCTGGCTAGTGGTATCCATTTTATTAATGCTGGCTATATCATTTTAGTTTGCTAATCTTAACATACACATCTGTTGTCTAGGGATATACATCAATTTTGTTCTAATTTTACTTGGAGTTTTATTTTACTTTGTTTGACCTTATATACCATCACACAGCTAGAACTGGTAAAATTTAAGTTTGCTGTTTTTTTATCACCATTCATGACCTGTAACTCTAATTCTGACAATATAATGTCCTCTTCTGGACTTCATGGGAACCTGCATACTTGTACCACAGTTAAATAAATATATATTTATTAAATACCGCAAACAAAAGTTAGCTTATTTTTTAGCAAACAAGTATACTTAGATGCTAATATGTTTTATAAAAATTACTCTTCCTATGTCTATACTTTAAAGTAGATTCTATCTTTCAAATGGAAATTAAATGTTATTTTATAGACAATGGTGATTGGAATTGAAATGCATGTTGGAGAAAGAATCACAAATATGGGAACCAAAGAGCGAAAAACAAATCTTGAAACCCTTTCTGCTCTACTAGCTTCCACTTGGCAACAGAATCTCAAGTCTATCCAAGTAGCATGCAGAACACTTAAGAAAAGAAGGAAGAATATTGCTTGTAGGTCAAGCTTTACTGATAAACTTTGCTTGCATAATCAATGTATCACAATTTTCTCAGCTTCCTTTTACATATATTATTTAATACTTCAAAATAAAACAATTTTTATCTTTCAACAATATTATTTATTTATATTAAACTTAATTTTTTACTTAATATAATAAGCTAATTTCTTTTTGTTTTTTAACTAGTAGAAAGTCAAGATTTTTTTCAGTTACCAAAATTTGTTCTTTCAAAAATTCACAGGCATATGTACACTTTGTAGTCTGTTCATTCTCTTCCCCGATCTTTTTCATTTATTTTCTTTTTATTGTTTATTTATTACTTCAAGTTACAACTCCATCACATGCCTTCTTTCCACCCCTCCCTTTTCCACCCTCCCACCCTTCCCTCCCCCTCCTCCTCCCACCAATCCCACTCCTCCAAAGTGGAGTGTCCCTATATAACAGCTCCTCTCAGTTCAACAGTCATATGAGGGCTAAGAGCTTCCTTTTGCACTGAGGGCCTACATGGTAGCGCCCCTAGGGCAAATTGACCCATTAATAGGTAATAAAGCTATGTTCCTGATCCTTTTAGTGTGTTGGTTGTAGGATAGTTATGCTGTACTATATGGCTAAAATCCAATTTTAAGTGAGTAGATGCCATGAGCATCGTTCTGAGTTTGTGTTAGCTCACTCAGGGTGAGCTTTTCTGGTTCCATCCATTTGGCTGAAAATTGCATGATTTCCTTGTTCGGATAGCTGAGAAGTGAGTAGTGTGAGGGACATCTGAGATGTTTCCAGTTTCTGGCTATTACAAATAAGGCTGCTATAAATGTATATGAGGAGGATATGTCCTAGTGGTTTGGTGAGAAATACTTTGGATGGATACCCAGAAGTACTATGGCTAGGTTTTGAGGTAGGGCTATTCTGGGTTTTCTAAGATATCACTAGGCTGATTTCCATAGTGGTTGTACAAGTTTGCACTCCCACCAGCAATGGAAGAGTGTTCTACTTTCTTTACAACCATGCCAGCATGTCTTGTCATTTGAGTTTTGTTTAATATTTATTTATTATTTCAGGTTGCATCTTCATCTCAGTGTCCTCTTTCTTCTCCTCCCAGTTCTGCCCTCCCACCCTTTACCCCCTATCCCTTTCATCCCACTCCTTTGGTGTGGAGTGTCCCTACATAATAGTCTCCCACACCTGTTCAGCAGTCATATGAGGGCCAAGATCCTCCTCATACACTGGGGGCTTACAAGGCAGCACTACTAGGGCAGGACAGGTAACAAAGTCTATGTTCCTGTTCCCCTTGGTGCATTGGTTGTAGTATAGATATCCTGTACGATATGGCTAAAATTTGACTCTAAGTGAACAGATGCCATGTGCATCCTTCTGAGTCTGGGTTAGTTCACTCAGGATGAGCTTCTCCAGTTCCATCCATTTGGCTGCAAATTGCAGGGTTTCATTGTTTCTGATGGCTGAGTGGTATTCCATTGTGTAGATGTACCACAGTTTTTTAATCCATTCCTCAATTGAGGGACATCTGGGTTGTTTCCAGTTTCTAGCTATTACAAATAAGGATGCTATGAACATAGATGAGGAAACTTCCTGGTGATTTGGTGAGTATTCATTTGGATATATACCCAGAAGTGGTATGGGTGGGTCTTAAGGTAAAACTATTCCAATTTTATCCCTATTTGCAGACGATATGATAGTATACATAAGTGACCCCAAAATTCCACCAGAGAACTCTTACAACTGATACACACCTTCAGCAAGGTAGCAGGATACAAAGTTAATTTTTTTTAAAAAGCCCTTCTTTATACAAAAAATAAATGGGCTGAGAAAGAAATTAGGGAAGCAAGATCCTTCACAATAGTCACAAACAATATAAAATACCTGGGAGTAACTCTAACCAAGCAAGTGAAAGACTATATGACAAGAACTTTAAGTCCTTGAAGAAAGAAATTAAAGAGCCCATCATAAGATGAAAGATCTCCCATGCTCATGGATGTTTAGGATCAACATAATAAAAATGGCTATCCTTCCCATAGCAATTTATGGATTCAATGCAATTCCTATCAAAATACCATCATTTGAGTTTTTGATCTTAGCCATTCTGACAAGTGTGAAATGGAATCTCAGAGTCATCTTGAGTTGTATTTCTCTGATGATTAAGGATTTTGAGCATTTCTTCAAATATCTCACTGCCCTAAGGGATTCCTCCTTTGTGAATTCTTGGTTTAGTTCTGTTTCATATTATTTTTTAATCAATGGAATCGAATTGAAGACCAAGAAATGAACCCACACCCAAGGTCACTTAATTTTTGACAATGAAGCCAAAACGGTACAATGGAAAAATGTCAGCGTCTTCAACAAATGGTGTTGGTCTAACTGGATGTCGACATGTAAAAGAAGAATTAATTAGCCCCATACTTACCACCTTGCACAAAACTTAAGTAACATAGTTCAAAGACCTTAACATAAACCCTGGAACACTAAATCTAATAGAAGAGAAAATGGGGAAAATCCTCAAACTCATTGGCACAGGAGACAACTTCCTGTACAGAACACCAATAGCTCAGGCTCTAAGACCAACAATCAATAAATGGGACCTCATGAAACTGACAAGTTTCTGTAAGGCAAAGGACACTGTCATTAGAACAAAACAGCAATCTACAGATTGGGAAAAGATCTTCACCAACCCAGAATTTAATCACTAAGAAACCAAATAATCCAATCAAAAAAGAAACTGATTTCTATATTAGTGACAAATGATTATGAAACTTGCATACTTTTACTATTTACCATGTGTTTTAATTCCATATTAATCACATATAAGTAACACTTTTTAAAAAAATCACTCCATTTGTTGTGGTATAAAAAACAAATATAAGCATAGAATTAAACAGAGTAAAATACTAAATTTAACAATGCATTCAAGAGAGTTTAAAATGTTTTGTCTGTGTTAAATGTACAAAACATTGATGAAAGCAATTAAGAGAGACACATATGAAAAGAAAAGGTACCCTTCACAATTAAGAAGAACTAATGTTCTTAAATCTACTACACTATCTAAACAATACACAGATCCAATCAATAGCTTTAGAAACCTGTATATTTTGTAATGTTGGAAAAATAAATTTGAATTTATTGAGATCCACAACAAATCTCAAGGAGCTAAAGCAATTCAGAAAAAAAAAACATATAAAACAAAAATAAAACTAATTTGAAGGCACTGAATTCTATGATTTTTAAAATAAAAGTAGTATTTTGCTTTCATAGATACTGACAAACAAAAAACTGAAAAATAACAGAGGCCAAAAATGTATGGCTATCCAATGAGTCAACAGGTTCCAATCATATACAATGTCTAAAGGGAGTGCTTTAGTGCTATGAAAACTAGATATCTACATAGAACACGGTTAAATGGGAGTAGATTTACCACACAGAGAAATACATGCAAAATAGATTAAAAAAAAAAAAGCAGCATGCACTAGTGCCTGTAGAAAAATTTTAATCCAGCAACATGGCTGCTCTGGCAAGATATCACATCTGAAGACTTTCTAGGTAGGTCTGGGTGATCCAGCTGGAATGCAAACATGCTGTGGAATGTGGTATGAACTGGCTGGAGTACAGGCACACTCTTGGTATTACTGGGTTCTCTCCATAAACATTTAGTGTCATACATGTATCTGCATTCAAAGTATAAATATAATTTTAAAATATTTTTATAAAAACTGTTCTTACTAACAAAACTTTATTTTGAATGCACAGAGGAGAGAAGCCTGCAGAGTAGATTATGTTTTTAGTACATTCTCTTGTGTTTATTGGTGGTACATGTGTAGGCATGGGTGTAAGACTATCCATCACATGAAGCCTGGGAAGTCTGTCAGTGACCATTTTAATGAATAAAAGACTATCTGTTTGGGTTAGTTTTTACCATCAATTAAAACAACCTAGTGTTACCTAATAAAAGATTCTTAATTAGTTATCATTTAGATCATAATTTAGAGGGCTTACTCTGATTATTTTTTTTATATGTACTTTATTTTTACTCTGATTATTAATCTTGGAATAACCAGCTCATTGTGAGTGCAGCATCCCTAGGCCTGGGGCTCTACACAATTTAAGAGAAGTGAATGTTTCTTTAAAGCAAATAATTCAAATTCATTGGGTTATTCCCCATCTGTCCCTGAATATGGATTTGGTGCCTTAACTTGCTGCTTTGACATCTCTGGAAAGTAAGCTGGAATTGTGAGCCAAACGACTCTGTTCTTGGGTTTCTTTTTTTATTCCATCATCATATCACAACAGGAGAAATGAAGCTAGAACACTTTTCCTCCATCAATGGATATCAATTTCCAAACTACTCCGTTTGGACCTTGTAAACTCCTTCCTTGTCCACCCTGTAATTTGGACTAACTTGACCTTGTGTAGGTAAGCAGAGCTGCTTAGGTTATGCCCTAAGGGCCATGGCATATCCAAAAGCCACACTTCACAGCACTCTCACCCTGTCATGTGGCTCACATTCCTTCAGCTCTTTCACCATGTTCCTGGCATGTAGCAGTGGACAGACTGATATAGTTTCCCCATTAAGTCTGAGCAATCCCAGGAACCTGTTCTCAGCATGCAGTTCAGTGAGCATTTCATATTAACTATTTCCCACTGTAAAAGGTTGTCTGTAAACAAATTTAAGAGCTGAACAGATCATTGGGTTTAAACATAACACTTAGAAGGAAGATATATAGTGTGAACATTTAGAAAAATGACAAGTTTTTTTGTTTTACTTTGTTTCCTATGAACAAAACAAAAAACATATAACACCGACTTCATACACTTTTTTAATTATTATAAGTTAATTTTAATATACAATGAAACTTAAAAAGATTTGTTATGATCTCAAAATCTTAAATCAGAGTTAAGGTTTGTTCTGACCGGTTCTCAAGACCCAAAAGACCACCTAGGGGCCAACTCCGATGTAAAAACATGAAGGTTGTTTATTCAAGCTCAGAGCTTGAACTTTTAATACTCACTGACACAGCAGTTCGAGTTGAGAGACCACAGACCCAAAAGTACAGAGTTTATATAGAGACTCAGACAAAGAAGCAAGTTCTTTACCACATGATTGGATGACATTTGGGTAGGTAGTCATGTTCATTTCTGATTGGCTCCTTGTTACTGACTAACCAGCTACGGTCAGCTTGACCATCAAAAAGTTTGTTTAGACTTCTTGGGTGATTTCTCAGAGTGAGCTATCTGGTGATGCTGAGGGAACACCCCTGGAATACAAGGTCAGGTACATTTTGTTGTTGTTCTGGAACTGGAGGTCAGCTCTGAGTCAAACTTAATACAAAATGGAATCTTTTTCAAGATGGATTCAGTCAGGCTCCACATCTACCCCTTTCTCTAGGTCATAGATAGACCCAATCATGGGTCTTTAGTGGTTAGTGGTCTATCTCCGACAAATGTTCAAAGCAGTAATCATATAAGGGGCATAAAGCATAACCAGGAGAAACAGAACCAAGGACCCAAGTATTATATCAGTTGGCATTATAGAAATAGATATCCATTTGTAGCCCATGCAAGGGAGTTCCTTTTGACATAGCATTTCAGCCTGTTAGGTGGGACAATGGAAGATGTGCTCTCTTCTGTAATTATTTCCAGCTGACATTAGGACATTGTCATCGGGGCCCAAAGAGGCTGAAATGCTAGTCAAAGGCTGGGCAACAGGGCAGTTATCAGAAACATCTGATTAGTCAATTGATCCAGTTGAAGGACATGGAGTATTCATATCTGTTGGACTGGTTCACATCAGTTTCCAGGAAGTCCAGGTTTCAACAGTTTGCAGTCCACAGGTGATCTCAGGATAGAGTCGATCAGCCAGGGGAGAATCTGCTGAGACAAATATAGACTGGGAACAGAAGTTAAAATTGTTTACTAATTGGGGAAGGTAAGGAATCCCTTGACCAAGGGAAAAATCTCATTTTAAGAACAGGCAGTTGTACTTATCTGGAATCCTGTTTGATCCAAGGCTGGTGGATCTAGATTTTATGACAAGATCTCAGAACGATAACATGACAGAAACTTGAAAAACAACTTTGAATTATTAGCACGAATAATTTTTAAATCAAAGGAAATTTAAAGACTTAAACTTGTGATTAATCATTTAGTACTAATAACTTATTGGAACTTTAACAATAACATAGCAAAGGGAAGAAAACGCTCACTGTTTTTTGAGTCTGATAACAAGGTAGACTGAGAAGGCATCTGAAGTCTTGATTTTTGTTTTTAAACTATCAAATCTTTTATTATTATAGTCTTTAAACTCATCAGGGATCTGCAAACAATAAATATCATCTGAGTAAGCAAGATCAATGAGCTTCCAAATTTATAAAAAAAATGAGTCTTTACCTTGACAGCCATCCCATTGTTCCTCTGTCTCTGTGGGGCATCCATTTTTGGCCACCAGTACCAAGGTATGACAGACTTTTTGTGAGACAGGAATTATGAAGGACTGCTTACCTTGTCTTGGCAAAGTTCAGCACTCGACTTCTTCATCTGTGTCCAGCACATTCAGCTTGGACAGCATGATGCCTGCTGTTGAGGCAAAGGGCAGTCTAGCCCAATGGCCAGCTTTGTCATACTTAAGCAACTCTCAGGTGGAGTTCTTCAGTGCCCATTGTCTTCTTTGGAGGAAACTGGGAATGCTGTCAGGAGCTGACATGTCTACCTGGAAAAGCTTTTTGTATTAAATATTTAAATATCATGTTCTACAGATCTCTGGGGTGTCTGAGGACCATCATATCCATCTAAGATAGATCTTGTTTTTAGTTAGTTACTTTCTGTTAGACTTTGAAAGCCTGTACAAAGCTTAATCTCATAACTAACTGCATAACTTCTTGGCAAACTACAAATAAGGTGACTATTAGCTTGTAAAACATGAGATTTGTTGGTTTCATAGTCTAAAAGGAGGCTACAGTAATGAACAAAGCCGGTTAAAACCAAGAAGCTTCATAATTGTAACAAAAACCATAACTTTGATTGACTATCAACCTGCAAACCTACATCTATAACATATCTTTAAACTTTTTTGTCATCTTTAAAACTTTTTCCAACCTTAGTAACTTGAATTTACCAAACCTTAATATTTTTTCATAATTACTTGCATATACATCCTCAGACCCTCACAACTTGTTTAAGTTTTTAACCCTTTCTTTCTGGTGGGGACCCTAATGATCCGTGATTTGTTCTTTTTTTTCTTTTCTTTTTTTTATGTCTGTTTCTGTAGAAATAATTAATTATCTAGGTGTACATTAGCCATTCTGAACAATTTTTAATTCGCAATTACAAAGCATAATTAAATCCAAGCTGTTTTTTTCTCTGACATACATATGTTTTCATGGCCAAACCTTTATTTATTTATTTATTTATTTTATTGTTTTTGATGTTTTATTTATACAGAAAAATATCAGCAATTATTCTGACCCACTTGTATGTACACAGTACAGACATAGACTGAGAGAAACTCCTGTAATCTGCTCTGAGTCTTTCATTTCTTTTTTCTTTTTTTTAATTTTTTTTTGCTTTATTTTTTATTTCTTCAAGTTACATCTCAATCGCAGTCCCCTCCCTATTCCCCCTCCAGTCCCACACTCCCACCCTCAAGCCCCCATCCTCTTCCCTTTTTTTTTTTTTCTTTTAAATTTAAGGTATATCTTATTTCCCCCTACAGTTTCCCCTTTCAGTCCAAAAAATGGCTCTTTCTCTTATAATAATAAATACAATACAGTACAACAGAGGTAATTAGGCCAAAGTTATGAGGGTTATATGGTTTAACATAAATTCCCAATGACCAGTCCATATGTATTTGGTACCTGATTTAACATTCTACTATCTAACCATCTCCATGAGTTTAAAGTTGTTTTTGTATATCTGACTCAACATTCATACTAATTGCAATACAATTTTAAAAGTATCTTCTTAGATGTATAACACTCTCTTGACCCCTAAACAACTCAAAATTTAATTATGAGACTCTAGATATCTGTTCTTCAATCACCTACCCTGTCTAGGCAGAGCTAGGCTGTCGACTTACCTGCTTCCAAGTTTTGTCCTTTTTAGACAGCATCTACAGTTGGAGCAAGGGGCTTTTCCTACCAAGAGATAGGCTTACGATTAATTCAGTCATCTCCCACTGGAGATTCTTCGATGTTCATCTTCTACTTGGAGGAGAATAGGGGGTTCTGTCAGGAGTTGATATGTCTTGATATAAAAAAACTAAAATTACGAAAACATCTTTGAATGCCATATTCTGCAGATCTCTTGAGGTTTTTGAAGAGGCCCTATCTATCTCTTATATTAGGGTAAGCAGATGTTGCTTGTCTCTTAGCAGGTTTATTTCTGATTAGCTTAGCAAGTAACTATAATAGGCTGTCATACCACCTAACTGAGAGACCGGCTTGCATAACCACTAGTTTGCATTTCTTAATTATCCTAAACAGTTTATGACAGTTAGTAGTAAAAGGCCGAAACGTCACATTTCATTTTTTGTCTTTACCTCCTAACACTTCCATCCCATTTCTCTGGGGTGGGGTGTCCTTATATAACAGTCCCTCATCTCAGTTGAGAGGTCGTATGAGGGCCAAGAGCCTCTTCATTCATTGGGGATCTACGAAGCAGTACCATCAGTGGAAAGTGTCTCGTTGCCTGGGAGAGAGAACTACTAAACAAACAAATCAATAAGCACACAATAGATAAAAAAGACTAAAAAAATAGGAAAAAATATAACTAATATATAAAAAATAAATAAAAATTAAAAATAAGAAGTCTATGTCCAAGTTCCCTTTGGTGTGTTAGTGGTAGTATTGATACCTTCTATGTATAAATAAATTCCTGCTATAAATGAATGGATGCATATGTGTCCTTCTGAGTCTGGGTTAGTTCACTCAGGATGAGCTTTTCTAGTTTCATACATTTGTCTGCAAATTGCATAATTTCATTGTTCCTGATAGCTGAATAATATTGCATTGTGTAGATGTACCACAGTTTCTTAACCCATTCTTCGGTTGAGGGACATTTGGGTTGTTTCCAGTTTCTAGCTATTACAAATAAGGCTGCTATAAACATTGATGAGGAAACTGCCTTGTGATTCCGTGAAGAGGCATTTGGGTGTATACCCAGAAGTGGTATGGCTGGGTCCTAAGGCAGAGCTATTCCAAGTTTTCTAAGATATCGCCAGACTGACCTCCATACTGGTTGCACAAGCCTGCATTCCCACCAGCAATGGAGTAGGGTACCCTTTCTCCACACCCTGGCCAGCATGTGCTGTCATTTGAGTTTTTGATCCTAGCCATTCTGACAGGTGTGAGATGGAATCTCAGAGTCGTCTTGAGTTGCATTTCTCTGATGATTAAGGATGCTGAGCATTTCTTCAAGTGTCTCTCAGCCATTAAGGATTCCTCCTTTGTGAATTCTCTATTTAGCTCTGTCCCCCATTTTTTGATTGGATTATTTGGTTTCTTGGCATTTACTTTCTTGAGTTCTTTGTAGATTTTGGATATTAGCCCTCTGTCAGAAGTGGAGTTGGTGAAGATTTTCTCCCAGTCTGTAGGCTGCCGTTTTGTTTGAATGACAGTGTCCTTTGCCTCACAGAAGCTTTTCAGTTTCATGAGGTCCCATTTATTGATTGTTGATCTCAAGTCTTGAGCTGTTGGTGTTCTGTTTAGAAAGTTGTCGCCTGTGCCAATTAGTTCGAGGGTTTCTCCCACTTTTTCTTCTAGTAGATTTAGTGTGACCGGCCTTATGTTAAGGTCTTTGATCCACTTGGACTTAAGTTTTGTACAAGGTGATAAGTATTGGTCTAACTTCATTCTTTTACAAATGGACATCCAGTTGGACCAGCATCATTTGTTGAAGATGCTGTCCTTCTTCAATTGTACTGTTTTGACTTCTTTGTCAAAAATTAGGTGGCCATAAGTGTGTGGGTCTATTTCTGGATCTTCAATTCGATTCCATTGATCTACTGGTCTGTTTCTATACCAATACCATGCTGTTTTTACAACTATTGCTCTGTAGTACAGCTTGAAATCTGGGATGGTAATACCTCCAGGTGTTTTTTTATTGTACAGGATTGACTTAGCTAATCTGGGCTTTTTGTAGTTCCATATGAAATTGAGACTAGCTCTTTCCAAGTCTATAAAAATTGTGTTGGTATTTTGATAGGAATTGCATTGAATCTATATATTGCTTTTGGTAGGATGGCCATTTTTATTACCTATCCATGAGCATGGGAGATCTTTCCATCTTCTAAAGGCCTCTTCCATTTCTTTCTTCAAGGGCTTGAAGTTCTTGTTTTACAGGTCGTTTACTTGCTTGGTTAGCGTTACCCCCAGGTATTTTATGTTGTTTGTGACTATTGTGAAGAGGGTTGTTTCTTTATTTCTTTATCAGCCCTTTTGTTTGTTGTATAAAGAAGGGCTTCTGATTTTTTTGAATTAATTTTGTATCCAGCCACTTTGCTGAAGGTGTTTATCAGCTGTAAGAGTTCTCTGGTGGAATTTTTGGGGTCGCTTATGTATACTATCATATCATCTGCAAATAGGGATAATTTGACTTCTTCGTTTCCGAAGTTTATCCCCTTGATATCCTTTAGTTGTCTTATTGCTCTAGCAAGAACTTCAAGTACTATATTGAAGAGATATGGTGAAAGTGGACATCTTTGTCTTGTCCCTGAGTTTAGAAAATGCTTCAAGTTTCTCACCATTTATTTTGATGTTGGCCACTGACCTGCTGTATATTGCCTTTATTATTTCTAGGTACGGCCCTTGTATGCCCGTTCTCTCCAGAACTTTTAGCATGAAGGGGTGTTGAATTTTGTCAAATGCTTTTTCTGCATCTAGCGAGATTATCATGTGGTTTTTTTCTTTCATCTTGTTTATATGTGAATGACGTTGATAGATTTTCGTATGTTGAACCATCCCTGCATCCCTGGGATGAAGCCTACTTGATCATGGTGTATGATACTTTTGATATGTTCTTGAATTCGGTTTGCTAGTATTTTATTAAGTATTTTTGCGTCTATGTTCATGAGGGAGATTGGTCTGAAGTTCTCTTTCTTTGTTGGGTCTTTGTGTGGTTTAGGAATCAGGGTGATTGTGGCCTCGTAGAATGAGATGGCAATGTTCTTTCAGATTCTATTTGGTGAAAAAGTTTGAAAAGTATTGGTGTTAGCTCCTCTTTGAAGGTCCGGTAGAATTCTGTGCTAAAGCCATCTGGCCCTGGACTTTTTTGGTTGGGAGATTTTTAATGACTGTTTCTATTTCCTTAGGGGTTATAGGGCTGTTTAATCTGTTTATCTGATCTTGATTTAGCTTCAGTAGGTGGAATCTATCATGAAAATTGTCCATTTCACTTAAGTTTTCAAATTTGGTGGAGTATAGATTTTTAAAGTAGGATCCAAATATTCTCTGGATGTCCTGAATGTCTGTTGTTATTTCACCCTTTTCAATTCTGATTTTGTTAATTTGTGTTTTCTCCCACTGTCTTTTAGTTAATTTGCCTAAGGGTCTGTCTATTTTGTTGATTTTCTCGAAGAACCAAATCTTGGTTTCATTGATTCTTTGTATAGTTCTTTTTGTTTCTAAGTTGTTGATTTCAGCCCTAAGTTTGATGATCTACTGCCTTCCGCTCCTCTTGGGAGTGTTTGCTTCTTTTCTTTCCAATTCACCCAGTTTAGCTGTTAATTTTCTAATATGAGATGTCACAATTTTCTTTTTGAAGGCACTTAGTGCTATGAACTTTCTTCGTAGTACAGATTTCATTGTGTCCCATAGGTTTGGGTATGTTGTTTCTTAATTTTCGTTGGATTTTAAGAAGTCTTTGATATCTTTCTTTATTTCTTCCCTGAACCAGTGGTCCTCTAGTAAAGAGTTGTTCAATTTCCATGTGAGTGTAGACTTTCTATTTATTCTTTTGCTGTTGATGTCCAGCTTTATTCCATGGTGGTCTGATAAGATACAAGGGGTTATTTCAATTTTCTTGTATCTGTTGAGGCTATCTTTGTGTCCAACTATATGGTTGATTTTGGAGAAGGTTCCATGAGGTGCTGAGAAGAAGGTGTATTCTTTTGTGTTTGGGTGAAATGTTCTGTAGATATCTGTTAGGTCCATTTGGTTCATGATCTCTGTTAGACTCATTATTTCTCTGTTTGGCTTCTGTCTTGATGATCTGTCCATAGTTGTGAGTGGGGTGTTGATGTCTCCCACTATTAAAGTGTTTGAATCGATGTGAGATTTAAGTTTTAGAAGCGTTTCTTTTATAAATGTAGGTGCCTTTGTATTTGGGGCATAGATGTTCAATATTGAGATGACCTCTTGGTTTACATTTCCTTTAATGAGTATGTAATGCCCTTCTCTGTCTTTTTTTATTAACTTCAATTGGAAGTCTATTTTGTTTGATATTAGGGTGGCTACTCCAGCTTGTTTCCTGAGTCCATTTGCTTGGAAGACCTTTTCCTAGTCCTTTACTCTGAGGTAGTGTTTATCTTCAATAGTCATATGTGTTTCTTGTATACAGCAAAAAAGATGGGTCTTGTTTACGGATCCAGTCTGTAAGTCTGTGTCTTTTTATTGGCGAGTTGAGTCCATTGATGTTGATGGATATTAGTGACCAGGGGTTGTTATTTCCCATTATTTTGTTATAGCTGGCTGTCTTGTGTTTCTCTTTTGTTTAGTTGCTGTGGAGGTTTCTATTTCCTCTGTTTTCTTGGGTGTAGTTATCTTCTCTGGGTTGGAATTTTCCTTCTAGGAGCTTCTGTAGGGCTGGGTTTGTGAGGATATATTGTTTGAATTTGCTTTTGTCATGGAATATCTTGTTTTCTCCTTCTGTGTTGATAGAGAGTTTTGCTGGGTATAGTAGTCTGGCTGGGCACCTATGTTCTCTCAGGGCTTGTAGGACATCCGTCCAGGCCCTTCTAGCTTTTAAAGTTTCTGAGGAGAAGTCAGGTGTGATTCTGATGGGTCTGCCTTTGTATGTGACTTGGCCTTTTTCTCTTACAGCTTTTAATATCCTTTCTTTGTTCTCTACATTTGGAGTTTCTATAGTATGTGGCGAGAGGAGTTTCTTTTCTGATCTAATCTGTTTGGTGTTCTGTAAGCCTCTTGGATTTTTACTGGCATCTCTTTCTTTAGGTTTGGGAAGTTTTCTTCTATGATTTTGTTGAAGATACTTCCTGGACCATGGAGTCGGGAGTTTTCTCTTTCCTCTATGCCTATAACTCTTAGGTTCCGTCTTTTCATTGAGTCCTTGATTTCTTGGATTTTGTGGGTGAGAGATTTTTTAGCCTTCTCATTTTCTTTGGATGTTGTACTGATTTCTTCCATCGAATCTTCCATGCCTGAGATCCTGTCTTCCATCTCTTGCATCCTATTTTTCATATTCACATCCGTAGTTCCTTTTCTCTTCTCTTGATTCTCCATTTCCTCTTTTAACTCTGACTGTGTTTTCTTTATTGTTTCCATTTCTATTTTCATGTCTTGAAT
Source organism: Lophiomys imhausi (assembly GCA_907164525.1). NCBI lineage: Eukaryota > Metazoa > Chordata > Mammalia > Rodentia > Muridae > Lophiomys > Lophiomys imhausi. The sequence continues at coordinate 675,915 of CAJQZJ010033103.1, read as the reverse complement.
GGTAGTGTTCGTTTTGTACATTTCCTTCTCCAGTTTGCTTGTTTTTGTCTGGAGATCTTTCATTGCTTTATCCTTTTCCTGTTCAAGCTGGGTCACCTTGGCCTGGAGCTCTTTAATGATGTTATTTGGTGTTTTGACTTGTAGAATTATGGCTTCTTTGAATTTCTTCATAGTTTTAAGTTCTTCTTGAAGGGACTTTATCACTTTCCATAATGTAGAATTGTCATCGTTTTCATGTGTTTCAGTTGTGGTAAGGTAGTTCGGGCTGGACGGAATAGTGTTGCTTTCTTTTGTTGGAGACATTTCGTTCTGGTTTTTTTTTTTTTTTTTTTTTTTTGCTGTGTTCTGGACTTGGGTCCAAAGGGGGCGCTGTGGTGTAGGAGTTGCCTTACTCCACCCCTATAAGGTGAATCATTCAGTCCCACTTCCCAGGTGGTGACCTAATTAATTCAGGAGGCGGAGCTGTGCACAAGTAAGCTCTGATTCCCTGCTGGAAGGGCCCTTACTAGTACAAAAGTTCGATATAGGACAGTTTCAAATATTTCACAGTTTGCCCGGGGTTGGTTCCTGTAGGGGGTAAATCTGCAGTTCAGCTCCAATAGCCTTGCCACTCCTGAGGCTTGGAAGCTGGCCAGTGATGTCACAGACTGGGATCTGAAGGTGCTTTGCAGTGGATCTACTTCACTTCCAAGGGTCGCAACCTTTCCCAGATAATTGGATCTTCTGTGTGAGACCTGGGAGTGCCCAGCAAGGTAGGGAATATCTCTGCGTGGTTTCTGAATCTGCCAGCTGGGTATTAGGTTGGAACTTACCGGGGATTTCGCCTTTTGGGGGGATGGGTTATCCCGATTCCTGGGTCCAGAGGCTTCCTTGCGTGTCCGAGAGTTGGAAGGGGCGTCCTGCCCAGGCATCTTCCGTGGTCCCTGTGTAGCTGGGTGAGTTTTAGAAGGGGTCGTGCCCTTTGTACAGCGTCCTGCAACACTTGCTACCTTGTGACTGTTGACCCCGAAATCAAAATACGTCCGCGCTGGCCGCCACATCTTGGATCCCCCCAAACCTTTATTTATATCAACATCCTCCATCAAACTTTCTTGTTATCTTTGTTGCATTTTTCAATAGGCAAACTTTGCAGCACTTGTCCTTGTGGGACCCTTTTTATCTTTCCTGATGGTAGAAAGCCTCTCTTAGCCTGTCTAGTTTTTATTTCTGCCTCTGGGGAGGAGGGTTGACTCAATAACTTGCCCAGCTCAAGGCAGCTTTTACCTTAGGAAGCCTTTTCTGTTAGCTGACAATTGGAATTTCGGAGCTGTCCTGGTAGAGAGGAGGGCCTTGTCTCCTCATAATGAGTTTGGCAGGGGAAGATTGGTGAATCCCCGTCTCTTCACAAATCTTGGCTCAGGTGCAGACGGCTGGAGAAGGGAGATCAATCTCAGTGTGCAACAAGGAGAAAGGCAGCTTCAGAGAAAGACATAGACAAAAACATATAAACAAGAAGACAAGCATAAAACCAGTGCACAACAACTGGCCAAGCAGATGCTGAACAAGCCTGGAACATCAGTCCAAATCAGTCTGAGAACAAAACAAGGAAACAATCACATAGATTATACAGTGTACAGCACAACAGGGAGATAGTACCAAGCTCGATCCAACAACCAGCTAGACAAGACCAGTTCCTGTTCTCTCATGGCCACTGGAGATCAGGGCAAGAAGGGAAGCACCTCTTCCCCTTTCTTTCTCAGAGAGAGCTGGAGCATCTTCCATGCTCCTGCAACTGGCAGGATAACAGGCATGTCTGCCCTATTGCTTGGTAGTCACCTGAATTATCTTACACAGAAACCAGAAACTGAGTATGTTATCTGACATGTACAAACCCAGAACACACACCACATGCGTTCCAATTGCGCATTACCCGACACGCACAAACCGGAGTATTTCTGAACTCAGCAAACCAAGAAGAAAACCGAAAGTAAGGCAACAGAAGCCAAACCACAGAACACAAGCAAAAACAAATGGTCTCACAAGCAATTAATCAGTGCAGACTTTCATCCAGATTCTGAACGCAAACCAATCTGGAACTTTCCACAAAACAAAAACAGAGACAAGCAGTCTCATAGACAGCATAGATAGAGAGTTAGACTAGACAAAAATGAGATCATACCTCCATCTTGGGGTCTTTCCTGGTGACTCAGGGTCCCCAAGATCTTGATGGGACCTCCAAATGTAAAGGTCAATACCAGTCTACTGGAAATTGAGGAATAGTGCCTTGGTTTTCACAAGTACATAGACAGACATATATACAGAGTTAGACACACATGAGGACACAGTAGCTTACCAGCTGGTTTGAAACCTCTGGAAAGGAGTCCTGGTGATCTTGGGGATCCCAGGTGGATGAGCCCCTAAATGTTCTGCCCAGTTCTCAAGACCATCAAAGCCCACCTAGGAGCCAACTCTGATGTAAATACATGAGGGCTGTTTCTTCAAGCTCAGAGCTTGGACTCTCAATACTCACTGACACAGCAGTGCTAGTTGAGAGCCCCCAGACTCAAAAGTACAGAGTTTATATAGAGTCTCAGACAAAGAAGCAGGTTCTTTACCATATGATTGGATGACATTGGGGTAGCTAGTCATGTCCATTTCTGATTGGCTCGTTATTACTGACTAACCAGCTGCAGTCAGCTTGACCATCAGAAAGTTTGTTTAGACTTTTTGGGTGCTTTCTCAGAGTGAGCTATCTGGTGATGATGAGGGAACACCCCTGGAATACAAAGTTGGGTACATTTTGTTGTTGTTCTGGAACTGGAGGTCAGATCTGAGTCAAACTTAATACAAAATGAAATCTTTTTTTCAAGATGAATTCAGTCAGGCTCCACAGGTTCTGATGTAAGTCACAGTTAACTAATTCATTTGGCTAAATATACAGATGTCAACATGACAATTAAGAAAAATTGACATTTTTAAAGTCAAATTTTCTTAATTTTAAAGCCAAGATTTTTCCTTTTGAATATAACATGTCATCAGACAAAATTAACCTTATAAATTGTGCTTCATCTCTCTTCATACAAATACCAAAATAAAAATCCACAGCCCCCAGTATATGAGCAGGCTCTTGGCCCTCATATGACTACTGAACTGGTACAGGGGACTGTTATGTAGGGACCCTGCACTCCTGCACTCCGTAGGAGTGGGATGGAAAGGTTAGGCGGTAGAGGGCGGGAGGGCAGGGCTGGGTAGGGGGGGAAAGAGGACAATATGATGGAGATGTAGCCTGAGGCAACAAATAAATAAATTTATTTAATAAAAAAATCCACAGATTGTGTAATCTAATAGGAACTCCATACTTTCATATAGAAAAATTTTCTCTTTGATGATGTCTTATTTGTTGACATTTACATGTGATTAAGTCAATCTAATGCATCATTCATAAAATGACAAGAGAGAATATACTGGAAAATAATAGTTGTAGGACTGTAGGATATCTCAGTGGTTAAATACATTTACTTTCAAACCCAGGGACCTGTCTTCATAGGTATCTGCTTAGTGGAAGTAGGGAAGCAATTCAAGCAAGTTATCTGCAGACCTCCACATGTGCACTATGGCATGTGAACAAACACACAAACACAAGCAAAATATTCTTGGAGGCCACACCCAGTGAAATCAGGATCTGACAGCAGCTAGACTCTGCAAGCAGGTTTTTCTGTCAGAAATAGACCTTCACAAGAATGAATTGTGGTGAATCATGGATTTGGAAGAGATCACATGATCCTATTTCTTCCTGTTTACAGTTGATTACTGATGGATTCTGGTGGAGAGGAAAATATGGTTTAAAGTTATATGACCACAGATGAGGTCAACCATGCTGTAATAATTGAATGACTCTTGTAGGGTGAGATAAGTGGCAAACGGTTTGACAGAACTCTATAGAAGTAACAGTAATGAAAATCCATTATGATCATATGTGAAACTGTAACAGAACAGATTTAATAAAAGTCAAGGAATAAATAATTAGACTATTTTCCTATTAAGGAGCTACTAAACCTGAACAGAAAAGAACTGGAAGTGGCATGATTTCTTAGCATTTTATCAACAGATTCCATTACTCTACTTGATTTGTACAAATTTATTAGATATAAAATAAAAATCCTGTTCCAATAAACTCCCACCCATGTGAAATGATAAATCTCAAAAAATTATCTAAACATTCATATTGAGTTTATTACAATATAAATAACAGTATTCCCAATACTTGAAGCTTAGACAGATATGTATTCAGAGTTAGACCAATATATGTTCTAGAATGAAAAAATTCTCTAAAGATTTTAAAGCTATTCTAACAGAAAATTTAGTACCTCTATATAACTTGTTTTCACTGACATGCCTTTAAATTTAGTGAGAAAACTTTTGAGATTACAAATGAAAACTAATTTATTTTCTTGAAATGCTGTTATGATTTTATTTATTTTCCCAATGTGTTAGTTGATACAGTGCAGTCAATGGACTGATTATTAGATTAATGGCTAATCTTTTTTTTATATAAGTACTTTATTTTTTTTCTTCAAGTTACATCTCAGTCACAAACCCTTCCCTATTCCCCCTTCCTGTCCCACCCTTACACCCTCTTCCCGCCCAACAGCTTCCCTTTTCAATCCAACAAATGGTTCTTTCTCTTATGGATTAATGGCTAATCTTAATGACAACTTTTCAAATGTATGTGAAGTATGTATTGATGAATATTTTAAAGTTGAAAATGAGTTAATGTTTTATATTTTATTTTGATCACAGTTAAGTTGGACAAAGAAAAAGTTGTTTTAAAGACACTTCTTTAAACATTTTTTTAAATTTAATTCTAGAACTAAAAAAGACCCTTGCTGTTGCTTTTTCTCCAAATGGAGATGTTATGCTATAGTTCAAAGGATAAGTGGGTGACTTGTGTTTGGCTCTTTCTTTATGGAATAACTTTTTTGTTCCTACATTAACATTTGTATGACCTATGATGAAATGAAAAACTCCTTAATTTTAAGTAGTATGAAAAGTAGAATAATTGTCCTGCTACATATTTTAAAATTGACATTCTGGTAGCAGCAAAAATAACTTTTAATTCTCGATTTCAAATCACTTTAAAAATCAGGATATAAGATATTTACTTTGAATGATGTACTCTCTGCCATCCCAGACAAGTTTGTTAAATATGTCCTTATTTTGTTCTGGATTCATGTTCTTTGTCTCTCTGTCTCTTTCTCTCTCTCTCTCTCTCTCTCTCTCTCTCTCTCTCTCTCTCT
>CAJQZJ010033103.1:604463-670629 GCA_907164525.1 Lophiomys imhausi | reverse complement strand
TCTCTCTCTCTCTCTCTCTCTCTCTCTCTCTCTCTCTCTCTCTGTGCAGGTGTGTGTGTGTGTGTGTGTGTGTGTGTGTGTGTGTGTGTGCATCTTCTCTTGGGAAATGTACATTTTAAAAAAACAAGACATTCCTGAGGTATTCTAACCTTCATTTGTTAACAGCAATTTCTGTAGAGACTATTTCAATTGTTCTTGGAAATTAGACATCTGTCCACATAAAACATATTTAAAACATTTTAAAAAGTAAATGAGTTTTTGCCAGTTTAGGGCTCAGGAATGACTAAATGAAACATCCACTTGAAATGCTTTCATATGATCCAAGTAATAGTAATTCAGGACCCAGCTTTGCCTCTTAAACATAAGATAGTGCTAAATATGAGTTAGAAACAAAATTCCATATTATAAAGGAAAACTCTTTATTTCAAAATGATGAAACCAGAGCATTGAATTTTTGTCATTGACAGATTTTCCCATAGCTATGGTTATATTACTGGCTCTAGGATTCCAGCCTTCTATTCTGCCTCAATCTTATGTTCTCTGAGATATTTGTATGTCCATAATCCTTCCTTTATGCATGACTTATTCTATGCCCTTCACTATTGTAGTGGAAACTCAGGAACCGTCTTCTGCTTTAATTGCGTGAAACACATGAGCAGAATCATTAGCTGTATATTCTCAAACCTTCTGAGGTTGTTGTTTGGATATTTGTTTCACTTAGCATCAATTACCTTCTGTTCCTTTTTTGTAATTTGAGAATTGTTTTTGTTTATTTTAGATTCCAGTCCTATTCCCATTCCTCTCTTCCTCCCAATCCCAGCCTTGCACCCACTTCTCCCACACACCCCCACCCAGTACCAACCCACTCTGGCACATCAAACCTCATCTGGACTAAGTGACTCCTCTTCCATTGAGGCAAGATAAGACAGCTCTGCCAGGAAGAAGAGCTCCAGAGGAAAGCAACACCTTTTAAGTCTGAGATAGACCCTGTTCCAATTTTTAGGGGATCCACTTGAGGATCAAGCAGCCAGTCAGCTTCATGTATGTAGTGGGCCTAAATCAGTCCTTGCAAGTTCTTTCCTTGGTGGTTCAGTCTCTTTGAGTCCCCTTGTGTCCAAGTTAATTGGGTCTTCTTCTGTTGCCCTTTATTCCTCCATCTTCTTCAAACCTTCCCCTAATTCTTCCTCAAGAATCCTGATTCTTGCCTAATGTTTGGCTGTGGATCTGCGGATCTGTTTCCATTATCTGGTGGATAAGGCTTCTCAGACAGCAGTAATGTTGGGTTCCTATCCGGATCCCTCTCTCCATCCACTATTATCTCCCCTACTTAGAGAGATTCAAGCATTATCCTTTGAGCACTCCTTAATACTTAGTTTCTTTGAGTCTGTGGATTGCAGCATGATTCTGTATGTAATGACTAATATCCACTTGTGGGTGAGTAAGTGCCCTGTGTGTGTTTTGGGGTCTGCATTATCTCACTGGAAATGATCTTTTCTGGTTCCATCCATTTGCATGCAAATGTCATGATATCCTTATTTCTAATAGCAGAGTAATATTCCACTGTGTAAATGTACCACTACTTCTTTATCTATTCCTCAGTTGAGGGACATCTGGGTTGTTTGCAGTCTGGCTATTACTAAAAAAGCTGCTAGGATTATAGTTGATGAAATGTCCTTGTGACTTGATGACGCATACTTGGGGTATATGCCCAGGAGTGGTGCACTGGTCTTAAGACAGAACTATTTCCAATTTTCTTAGAAAGCACCAGATTGATTTCCAAGATGGTTGGCTGTACAAGAGGGAATTTGCACTCCCACCAGCAATGGAGGCATGTTCTCCTTTCTCCACATCCTTGTCCTTCAGTATTCTAGACTTAATCTCTAGAATTTGTTTTTAATTTTTTCTTGTAATTACAAAAAACTGTTTGAATAAATAATAATGAAAAGGAACTACTATGGTGAGCAAAGTAATAAAGAAATAGATTTAGATAGAAGTATTGCATTTTGTCAGTAAAATTTTATTTATACAAAATGATCAAGCATTTCACAAATTGACTTAAGGGATCTTAGGAAAACATGTAGAAATGATTGTACCATTACCTTCAAAGTATATTATTGCTTAAAATTTTTATATTATATAACTATTCTCTAAGAATTTTCTGCAATGTATTTTGATTATATCCAATTTTTTCCCTTGACACAATTTCTCCCAGATTATTCATAATATAATATAAAGTCAGCTTTAATGATTTTTTTATTCTTTAAATTCTGCTATAAACAATTTAAAAAATAGCAGTTGCTGTATCTCTAGTTTTCTTCAGCACTTTAAATTTAGCTGAAATTTTCTGTTTTGGGTAAATATTCCAATTTTGATACTTTGATTTTGCATATAGTAAAATATTAACATACTTTTATATTTAGATATATCACTGAGTTTTTTGTTCTTAACAGAGGAGTGAAGCCAGGTTTGAAGAGTAAACCATCATCATTCATTCATGTATGGGATTGCAATTGACATGCTTACATTATGCAACAAATTTATTGACTAAAAAGAATAATAGGCCACATTGGGCCTTCATATTTGCATATACAGTTAACTAGATGTGTAATTCTGAATCTGAGGCTTTGAGTTTCTCTTAAGCATTTGAAGCATGTTGCCAAAAGTGCTAATTTTCTAACACTACAACTGAAATGGCTTGCATTTTACTTTGTAGTGTTCACCTCTTCTAGCATAATAAAATAACATATGCAAAGCTATGAATTTTAAATGTGACTCTTCTACACAGTGCCTTACTCTGGGGCATTTATCATTCATTGCCAGATAATAAATCCATAAAAAATGCAAAAACATATAAAGTATACTTTGCTCTCATAATGTGGTCAACAGATAAAATTTAACAATGTTTTAAAAATTTTTGTACTTTGAACTTGTTTTTTAATAAAATGTCAATTTCATAAGGGAAGGATTGTAGTGGGAGTGGGAAGGATATGTGAGAGAGGACTATGGAGAGATAAAATGACTAAAACTCATTACATTCATGTGTGAAACTGTTAAAGAACAAAAGTAAATAAATAAAATAAAAATACTCAAAAAATATTTTATTTTCTAAAGATTCTACCCATATAACATAATCTATGTTCGATTTTATTTGTCTATTTGTTTGTAATAAATGAAGAAATATAGCCACATTTTGCAATGATGTTAACATTTTAATGAATAATACCATTTTAATTTATGCATTCATAATAATAAAACAAAATTGTGATAGCAGCAATTTTTAAAAACTTATTTAATCACCAGTGTTTTTCAGTGAAGTTTGAAATAATGCAATGTTCTAAAATTGTACACAAATCTCATGTTTTATTGTAATACCTTGAGAACATTTATTTTGCTCTGTGAAACTTCAAATTAATTTGACCAAAATGATACTTAAGTTACATAATCTGGCTGTATGAAGTAAAGAAGAAAATTGCGATACTCGTTCTTTTGATGCCATAGGTATGCCATCCTTTTATGTATTATTATATATTTATTGATTTTATGTGTATGTATGTCTTGCTGAAACTGGAGATCCAGATGTTGTGAGTCATCATGTGGATGCTAGGAAACAAAGCAGGTTCCTTTGTGTGAGCAGAAAGCCCCTTTTGTGTTTGATTATTCCAGACTATATATCTAAAGTCAACCATTTTGAGATATTTTATTAGAAGTAGGAATAAAACAAATAACACATTTGGAAAATAAACCAAGATATAACACTGTAGAGCCTAGACAAATATCCCATATATTTGCACTATGTGATTTTTGGATAAATATTAATTCTCTACAGTGCAATGGGATGTAAAATTTCTCTTGCTTTGAACATCCATTGATAGAAAAAAACTAAAATTGCTTATTGCATATATTTAAAAATGTTTAAGAAATGTTAACATTTTATGAAATAAGTAAAACTGTACTGGTAAGAGAATAGCCATATCTACAGTGTTATGGCTGCAATATTTTCTGTATTTCATAAAGATTTTTCTTCTCTTGTTTGAATACTTCCTCCAAAATGGTTTATTTTATAATCAAGCAGATCTCATCAACAAGAATCTTAACATCCTGGAATAGAGGGAGGTTAAAAGCTATTGGGTACCATTTTACAGAAAAGAGGAAAATTGGAACTAAAGACATTTTTGAAGCCCTATACAAAATGGCTTGAGACTAATATTAAATCTAGAAGAAATGTGAGGGCAACTGATGTGAAAAGGCTAAGCAAAACAAACAAGTAAAGATACTGAAATTGAAAAACTAAAACCCAAATTCATTGCCAATGAAAATGGTTTTAGTGAAATAGAGAAGGAAGTCTACTAGGAAAATCAGAACACAATAAAAGTAGATGGCCGAGGCACAGAGAGAACTATCGGCTGCATTTTATGAGATACATAACCAAGAAACGGCAACTCCCTCCCTGAAGTGCTGTTACACAGGACTATAAACATTGGGATTAAGTACAATCTGAGATAACCCAGTGGATGTGCTAGATAGAGGATAGAGATTCAATTGCTAAGGACAGTTTATATTCTGTACTCTTACTGTTTAATTTCCATCCACAGCAGAGTCCTTATATAGAACTAAAGGTTGACATAATTGTTTCCAATTTCTTTTACTTGCTATGTATGCAAATGTTCTTTAATATTAATCTCCATAGTATAGGAAGCAAGATGAGGGAGTTGCAGTCTCAACTGTTTAGTGAAACACTGAATATTGTTTGGCACTGTAGATATCTGCTAAGTAGTTTATGGCAATTATAGATGCTTAGTAAACTTTTACAAAGAATGATGAAAAGCTCTTGTAGATACATTCCCATTTTCACTTCTTATAAAATATTGATGATATATATTTATCTTCTCTCTTTCTAATATGTATATATATATATATACATATTCTATGTGTTCTATTGTAGAGAGCTGCGAAGTGCCGCGCCCTAAAGATGGCGCTGGTCTCCGCCTTCCACCAGCCCGACGGTGAGCGCTCTCTATGATAATAAGTTCATATTTGGCATAGACCGCTGATCTGGCTTGCTTCCGCATACGTAGGCCTCTAAGATAGCACCACTTGGCTTTACTTGACTGGCTGTTCATTTTAGTATTTAGCCTGTGGGTTGGGTCTGCCCGGGCATTCGGAATTCGGAATTCAGAAGACTGTTTTCAAGGGACCTGAATAAACTGCTGGAGAAGAGCTTTTGTGAGTTGCATCATCCTTGCTGGACAAGGGGGGACACGACAAAGTGGTGGCCCATACGGGGACCCAGAAAAGACTCAGAACTCCTGCAGTCAGGTGCAGCGCTGGTAAGTTCCTGGGATAAATCAGGACAATAAAGTTTCACAGAGGTAGCGAACACAAAGTAAAGATTCGCGGAACATACGGTAAAGATTCACGGAGATAGTGAACACAAAGTAAAGATTCGCAGATAATAGCGAACATACGGTAAAGATTCACAGAGATAGCAAACAAAACGTAAAGTTTCGCGGGGAAGCAGCGAACCAAAAGTAAATTTTTAAACATGGGATTGTCTGAGTCACACCCAATTTTTCTGGCTCTTCAGGAGCTACTTTTAGCTAGGAATTTGAAGATTAAGAAGTCTACCTTAGAAATATTTTTAAATGAATGTGATTCTGTGGCTCCGTGGTTTGCGGTGTCCGGGAATCTTACGGTATCCTGCTGGGACAAATTAGGCAGGGACTTGGATTTTGTTTGGGATCAAGGGACTCTGAAGCATGGAGTAAGACCGATTTCGAAAATGGTGAGGAGTTGTTTAGAAGATCAGAGGTGTTGTAATGCAATCAAAGAGGGAGAATCAGCCTTAGAACTGCTACAAGGGGAAAGATCTGAGCAGGTAGACAGTGAAAAGGAAAGTAACAAAGGCGAAAGATTTGAGCAGGCAGACAGTGAAAAGGGAGGCAAAAAGAAAGTTCCTCTCTATCCCGATCTTAGAGATTTTAGAGATTTAAGAGATTTGGAGGACTCAGAGAGCACGGATTCTGAAGGAGAGCTACACGCTCTAATAGAACAGTTGGAGAGGACTGTTATTAGAAAAAAGGAAAAGAAAAAAGTAAAAGAAAAGGATATATCGGCAGCAGTCAGTGTGGGTGGAGCTGTTGCCATGGCGCCTGACACGTCAGCGGCAGTCGGAGTGGGTGGAGTCGTTGCTACAGCGCCTTCAGCCACGCTGGCGACAGCTGGTGTAAACAAAGCCGTTGCCATGGCGCCTTCGAATCCTCCTCCATATCCAGAAGCCACTCAGATAGATCAGCCAGTTCAGTCCCTGAAAGTAGGGAGATCTTTCTGCCCGGGGATGTGGACACATGTAAGAACAGAATTACAGTTTGCCTATCCGGTATACCAAGACCCACAAGGGAACAGGTACGAGGGACTGCTTGATTTTAAGGTGGTAAAATCTCTTGCAGAGTCGGTTCGTACCTATGGTACTACCGCTTCTTTTACAATGGCTCAAGTGGAAGCATTAAGCAGACATTGTATGACTCCGAGTGATTGGAGTGGCCTGGTCCGCGCCTGCTTAAGTCCAGGGCAATACTTAGACTGGAAAGCTTTCTTGATTGAGTATGCCACTGAGCAAGCAGCCAATAATCAGAGAGATGGAAATCCAGCCTGGGATAGAGATATGCTGCTTGGGCAGGGGAGATTTGCCAACCAGCAGATAAGATATCCTATTCAGATTTATGAGCAAATAAACAAGATAGCTATCAAGGCTTGGAGATCTCTCCCTAATAAAGGGGAGGTGAGTGGGAACTTAACTAAGATTCTACAGGGCCTCATGAAGCCCTTTTCAGATTTTGTGGCACAAATGGTGGAAGCAGCAGGGAAGATTTTTGGTGACCCGGATGCTGCTTTGCCACTAATAAAACAGTTGGTCTATGAGCAATGTACTAAAGAGTGTAGAGCTGCTATCACCCCTCATAAGAACAAAAGCCTAGAGGCCTGGATGAAAGTGTGTAGAGAGCTTGGAGGGCCGTTAACTAATGCTGGTCTTGCTGCTGCAGTAATACAGTTGGCCAGAAAAGGTGGAGGAAGTTCAGGAGTTTGTTTTAAGTGTGGCAAGATGGGACACTTTAAAAGACAGTGCCCCACGGGAAGGAATACAGAAAGTACAGGAAGTGTACTGATGGCTCAAAGACAGGCTGTGGAGCCTATTTGATAGAAAGACAAGAGCCCGTGTTATGTCAATTTCAACCGGGCTCCCCCCAAATAGTAGAGTTGAAAATAGTAATTGAGGTGTTTAAAAGATGTCAATTTGCATTCAATTTGATTTCAGATTCAGTCTATTGGTCAACGCAGTGAAAATATTAGAATTAGCAGGTCCTATTAAGAATAGTAGTACTGTATGTGCCTTATTACAAGAGTTACAAGTTTCAATCTGGCAGAGAAAAAGGTGTTTTTATATTCAACATATCAGAGCACATACAGGATTACCTGGACCATTAAGTGAGGGTAATAATAAAGTTGAACAATGGACCAGGATGGAATGCATTTTTTGGAGCTCATTCCTGGATCAAGCCAGACAGTTTCACCAATTATTTCATGTAAATGCAAAAACTCTACAGCAGAAATTTCATTTGTCTAGAGCAGATGCTAGACAAGTAGTTTTGGACTGTCCTCAGTGTGTGATTCATCATCATCCTCCCAGTGTGGGAGTGAACCCTAGAGGGTTGATGCCACTCAAAATCTTGCAAATGGACGTTACCCACAATTCAGAATTTGGAACCTTAAAATATATTCATGTATCTGTGGATACCTGCTCAGGTATCATACATGCTACACCTATGAGTGGAGAAAAGGCTCGCAATGTCATAGGACATTGCTTAGAAGCCTGGGCTGCATGGGGAAAACCACAGCAGCTGAAAACGGACAATGGACAAGCCAATACGGCTCAGTCCTTTGTCTCCTTCTGTAATCAGATGGAGGTACAGCTTAATCACGGATTACCATACAATCCTCAAGGACAAGGAATTGTGGAGCATGCTCATCGCACCTTGAAAGAATGCTTGCAAAAACAAAAAGGGGGAATAGGCCAAGGCCGTACCCCCAAGGAGAGAATATCTTTAGCCTTATTTACTTTAAACTTTTTCAATTTGGATGCTCAAGGCCGCTCAGCAGCGGACAGACATCAGGATTCCCATGGTTCACCTAAAAGCATGGTGAAGTGGAAGGACATTCTGACAGGCTCTTGGCGGGGGCCCGACCGCGTGCTAACATGGGCGAGAGGGTCTGTTTGTGTTTTTCCTCAGGATCAACAAGATCCAGTGTGGGTGCCTGAACGCCTTGTGAGGAAGATTCGTCATGAAGACCTTCCTAAGGATCCTGGTGATAGTAGCAGTGAGTATGTCAGGAGCGCAGAGCAGTTTGGGTTCAACAAGATTATTTTTCCTTTAGCCCCATGATTAGTAATATAGTGAATAAGTCTTGTACAGGAATGCTTGATATATCTACTAGGGATCCTCAGCAGACTGCCACCAATCCTTTTGATTTGTGGCTTTTGTGTGGAGTAAATGGAAGTTGCATGGACTTGGGACCTGTCATTATGCTAGGGGGAGGAATTTATCAAAGAGGTAATTTTTCCCTAGGGTCTGCTACCAATCTGGATTTCTCTAGCAGTAGTGGCTCTGGTACTTGGAATTCTTTGTTTCATTCTTACCACAACAAGAACTTTTCAGCTTCGCCAGTATGTCTCTGGCCTCCTTTGTTGTGGATTATAAGTAATGGGAGTGCATCCTTGGGTGAAGAAAAGTTAGTATGCACTCCGGGCACATGTTTTTATGCCCTATGCTGTAATGCCACAGCCTTTCCTGTGGCTGTGGTGACTAGAATGCCTCGATATGTACCAGTTCCTGTAGAGGTTCCTAATACCATGATGCTATTCATGTTTAAAAGAGATTTTGGCATCACTGCAGCTATTGTTACTGCTGTCACTGTTGCTGCTGTGGGAGCTACTGCCTCAGCTATTGCCTTGTCTAGTTCTATACAGACTGCCAATGCCCTGAATAACATCTCAGCCACTGTGGCACAGGCATTGGGTGCTCAGACCTCTATGAATTCTCATCTCAAAAGAGGTCTTATGATAGTTAATCAACGCATAGATTTAATACAAGAACAGATTGATTCTCTTTGGCAACTAGCACAATTGGGGTGTGAGTGGAAATTGCAAGATTTGTGTGTTACTTCTGTGCAATATCAAAATTATACAAAGGCTGCTAATTTGTCTAGACAATTGTCAAAGTTCCTCTTACAGGATTGGTCAGCTGAATTTGAAAATTTGATGAGAGAGCTGAGAGCGACAATCATCCACATCAACTCCACTCGGGTGGATCTGAGCCTGGCTACTGGCTTGACTTCCTGGATACAGACGGCTATGGATCATCTTAAGGAGTGGGTGGGCGTAGGCTCTTTGGCGATACTAATGATACTAGCCTCTCTGGTTTGCCTATGGTGCATCTATAAAATGAGAGCTACACAAAAGCGTAATGTAGCCATGATTATACAAGCCCTTGTCGCCATTGAGGCGGGCCAGTCCCCTCAGGCATGGCTAGCTGCTGTGAAGTAAATCTTCACTAAGCATAGTCCCTGCCCACTGAGGTATTCATTCCACGGATATTAGGGTCTGGCAAGTCAGTGATGGAGTTGACGGGTAAGTCTCGGCCACCTAAGACAGGGCAGTCCCGAGTGGGGAGGCTGACCCAGAGATGGGTAAGAGTTTGAGCACCGCCCTCCTACAGGCTCAGGCCCACCGTGAGATCCCAGATAGAGGGATTACGAAGCCTTTCCAGGGACTTTTACCAACTTTAGAAAAAATAAATAAGGAGGAACTGTAGAGAGCTGAAAGAGTTGTACACTTCCACCATGTTTATTGTGACTAACTTTGCTTCCGACTCTAAGTTGGCTCAGAAATAAGCTCAATTAATCACTTTGGCAAAGGGAGAGATGCCCAGAAATTGAGAAAAGTAAAAGATTAAATAAATTGCTAAAAGTCATTGAATCATTAAGATGCATAATTAAATCTTCAATTGGAAATTGATTATTTTAGAAATTTGAATATAGATAAGTAGAAATGTATGCACTAAAGAGATAAATGTTCTTTGTTTAAGGCAATGTGAATCCTGAGGTCATTACTAATTTAAAACTCATTATTTTGTTAATAGATGTTAATCATGGAAAGACGTGAAAAATGTAAATGGTCTTTTAGAGCCTTTGGAGCTTTTTCTTAAAGATCTCTTGTTGCCTTATAAGATTTTTCAAGAATTTGCTAGAAGTGGATTTCAAAGATGGGTGCCAAAGATAATATAGTCTTTCTAGGTCATCATTACATTACATATTTCTTATCTTTGAGGATACTGCCTTTAATTTAGGTTAATATTTGAACTAAAAAAGTAATTGATAGTTAAGTGATTATTGCTTTAAATGTAAGGAATTGTGTTTATCTATTTGCACACCATAAATTATTTGTGGTAAAATAATAGCTACTGTACTAACCAACAAGCACTTGAACTGTTACTAAATTTGTACTCATATATTAAAACTTTTGAATTTTAGCTTTTCTACTGTATTTATTTTACTCTCTCTATATATACATATATATACTCTCCAATATTTATTCTCTCCTATATATTTCTCTCTATATATATGTATATTTATCTCCTATATTTAGTGAAAGTATTTTGTGATATAAAACATATGAGTAACTATCAATGATAAAATTTTCCACATTTTATTACTTAAAATTATAAATTTATACAGTTTTATGTACCCATTACTATTTAGGTGTGCAATGAAGATGAATGCAACCCTAACTTGAAATTTTTCTTACAGCATATCACTTAATAAAAAGTTATGAATATTATTTTACAATAACTGTAATTGTGCTTTTTCCTTAATTTATTTAAAATTTTCACAATTTACAGTTGGGCATTTTTGGGCATGTTTGCTGATATAATCTAATTATGATTCTACTAGTCTACTTATAAGTATAAACAAACATTTTGCTTATATTCAGGCATTGACTACTTTCTGAATATCTTTTATGACAACATGAGCATTAAATACAAAGGACAAGCTTACCAAAACTTTGCTCCTCTTATGATCTGTCCTCCTTCCTCCACTGAAAGTGATAATATTCCCCTTCCTTCTTGCTTTCTAATTTGAATCAGAGGTAGTTTTCTATCATAAATTATTTAAAAATAATCCTGGTTGTGATGGACTACATATTTTTCCACAAGACAGAAAAGTCAGTTTGTATGTCCTGCCTAAAATAAAACTACTGTGTCTTGATTATCAACTCTGCAACATTAGTACATTAAAAGGAGATTTCTTCCTTTTATGTTTTCTTTCACAGTACAATTGAAGCCAAACACAAAGATCTGCATTTCAATTCAGGAGACACCAAGTATTGCTTTCTAAATATTAGTATGTTTTCTACAATTTGAAAAAAATTGCTGATGTTTTTCTTTGATAAATTTTGACTGCTCTAATCATATCTATACTCTATATATTATACATTTTTATGATTTTTTCTGTCAGAAACATACAATCTGGAACTTTGAACCAAAATTCGAATGCATTTTTATTTCTAAAGAAACTCAAGGTAATATTGGAAAAAGTAGGAAACATTTTAAAAAGCTCTATTTGTGATGATTTAATGTTACTACCATAATTATTTTATTTCAATTTTTAAAATAATCATGAAGATAATAAATTAGATTTCAGGTGTATTAAAATTTATAATAAAAATGCTAAAAATTATCTGTTGGTACTATAGCCACAACATAATGTCAAAGATTAATTTTAATTCTGTTTCTCTCATATAGCAGTAATTTAGAAAAGATGCAGATACATTTAGATATACACGACTAGAAAAAAGTTACTCTCCATACCATCAAAATAAACACAATGAATTGGAACTAATGATACAGCAGATGCTTTAGGGTTTTTACCAAAGTAACTACTTCATTCCAAACTAGAATGAAATACACTCAAAAAATTGTAAATCCTTTAGCATGCCTAATAGCCCCAGTGAAATACCTTGTCATCAGCAGTGAACTCAGATCATTTCATTCTGAACCTCATAAGCTCTCAGCAAAATATGTACTGGCTTTTTCCTCTTTAATTTAAGTTTAATGTTCTCTGGTAGCTGGAAGCAAGCCACCACTAATTAGTGAAACAACAAAATTAACACCTACCCTTTTAAATTGCTGTGTTTATTTATTTATTTGTTTGTTTCTTCCATGTATACTCAAGTGCTTAGTAGCTCAATTTTAATGAAAAACAATCATAGAATTTAGTTCTTGAAAGGAGGTTTAAAATTTAAGGTTAAATATTTCTGTGAAAATTTAAGGATCATCTTGTTTTGTTTAAAAAAAGGGGGGAATCTTCTATTGGCAAAAATAATATGAATCCTATTTCAATAAAGAAGAGTGATTTAACAGAAATATGGTATTTCCATTAAGATGTTATTGTTTGCTTCTTTTATTATTTTATTGAAAATAGTATTTTTTTCATACAGTATAATCTATGGTTTCCCTTTCCCAGATTCCCCTAGCTCCCTCTCATATATATTTCCTTGCCTCTCAATCAGCCACCTGTTTGGGTCACCAAAGAAAACAATAGGCATCTAAAATATAATAATTGTGAGGGGGAACAGAGGCTTTGTGGTCTCAGAGAAGTAGTAGGGTAGACAGGAATGTTAAACACTCAGGGTTGCTCCTTCAAAGTAAGGAACCCATAACCTATTATCTGCCGAGAGGACTGGGAGCAGATATGCTTATTAGCCTGGTTTTCTTTCTGATATCTCTGTGACTAAGGTCATACTGAATCCTTCCTCAGGTCCTTACCAAGAGATTGTTTTTCTCAGTCAATATATAGGAACTAATTTTATGGAATGTGTCACATATAATCAATGTACAGAACCCGTAATGTAATAATATAAAACAAAAGCAAACTAATCAGCATAGCTTAAAACAATCAGAAGGAAAGAGGCCAAAGAAAAAGTACCAGAAACATATAGACACAGGAATACCTATGTTCCTTTCCCTCCCATGGGAAACCCATAAAAAGAAAAGAACAAGAGTCGTCTATACATAAGACTTACAAAAAGACCTGTAAGGTTAAAAACATGCTCTAAATGCCCAGACACAACATTGTGAGAAAAAAAAAAAAAACATCAAAGATGCTGTTGCGTTTATTTTATGTTGCTCATTACTGCTCTCCATGAGTCTACAGCAATTTGTTACCCTAGAGACTCCTTTGAAGAAAACTTTTTTGTTTTCACTTGCGAATGGTTATGAATTGTAGAAGTCTTGTGGAATAAAAATGGTGGATTTTGCCAATTTCTTCCTTAATTTCTAGAGTGCCATCTAGTGCATAACTGTGCTGATTGGTGCTCCACAGTCTGCAGTTTCTGAATTCATATGTACTTCAGAATTGATTTGTTAGGAAGACTTTGCTTTCTTGGTGTCCTCCATCACCTCTGATCCTTACACTCTTTCTATTACCTCTTCTGTAGGATTCCATAACTACTGAATGGAAGGGGTTTGGTGCAGGTCCCGACCTGGGGGGAAACGAACAAGGGCTGGAAGGGGGAGCAGGTCCTGGATGAGATGGGGGGGACAGAACATACATGAGAGAATGGAGACAAGACAGGATTCTGATCAAGTCTCAAACTTTATTTTCTCATAGCTGAATATATGCTTTGCAGAAGTGGGAGTATTAGCAGGAATTACCTTCCCATGTTGTTAGGGCCTTTGGGTTGCTAGGTTACCAAACTGCAGAGTGTACTTTTGCCCGGGATCATGGATCAGCAGCTAGGGAGTAACAGAGTGTCAGACCACAGAACTCCTTAGGGGAGTTCCAATTGTATTCACAAAAGTTAACTCTTAACAAAAGCTCCAGGACCCTATTGTGCAGCAGGGGCAGGAACAGTTTTGGTTCCCAGCAAGTGCAGAATTCCAATTTATGGCTGAGTGTTCCAAGGTCTTATGTTATATATTCTGGTTGTAGTTCATTCCAATGTGCTACAGGAGACAGCTTCTCTGTTGATTATTGGGCAATAAACTGATCTGAGTATAGCTGGATGTCATTAGGAGTCATTTTATTGCTCCTTTATCTTTTAGTGCAATAGATATATATGGTTTTTGCCTTGGTCACTGGACTATTTAGTCTCAGGTTCTCAGGCATCCAAATGGTATGAATTCCATTGCATGGATAAGCTTAAAACCTACCAAATATTGGTTGGTTGGTTACTCCTACAGCTTTTGTGCCACCAGTACACAAGCCTATCTTTCAGGTTGGTCATGATTGTAGTTCAATGAGTTTGTGTCTTGATTGATATATACCTTTCTCCCTTGGTAGCATGCATTATGTTACTCTACCAAGAACACTAATCTACTGGGAAAAAAGTAGCCACTGTCTGGTGATGGGGTAGTGTTAAGCATTCTAAATTTTAACTGGTCCTGCTTGCTGTCTGTTACATTGTCTCTGATTGGTTAAATAAATGTCGAGGCCTGAGATTGTGCAAAGACAGAGAAAGGTGGGACTTCCTTAGATTAGAACAGGAAGCCTGCACTTTAGACAAAGGATTAGTTCATTCCAGCCAGCAGCAGTAGGAA
Source organism: Lophiomys imhausi (assembly GCA_907164525.1). Taxonomy (NCBI): domain Eukaryota; kingdom Metazoa; phylum Chordata; class Mammalia; order Rodentia; family Muridae; genus Lophiomys; species Lophiomys imhausi. The sequence continues at coordinate 655,978 of CAJQZJ010033103.1, read as the reverse complement.
AGAGGCACACACCATGGGTAAGTGAAAAGAACCTGATTCCACATGGCCAGGAACATCAATATATCGTGGAGTATGGCAGTCCAAAGGGACATAAGTATATATGGGGTCATATTTGGGTAATGGAATTACGAGCTAGCTTAGATGGGCTAGGATTACACAATTCAGGCCAAGGCTTGTGAAAATCCATGTGGTGTCTGTGTGTCTTCATTTATAATAGCAGAATAAGGATTAACAGCTGCTGAACCAATTAATTTTAAGTACTTTTAAATAATTTAAAATTTAAATAATTTTAAATACAATTTAATAATTTTTTTCAACAGTCTGGACTTCCCCATCTTCAATAAGTATAGGAAGAACAAGGTCTGCCACTGAGCAGGAACAAGGCCTGGTGCTAATCAGCTCATGCATTGCTGGGCTTCATATGCAACTGGCCTGAGACCTACCTGGCCATGCCCAAACATGCCCACCCTGAGATGTGCCCTGACCTGTCTGGAGACTGATGACACCACACCGGGTAATGAGACACAAGCCAATGAGGAATAGCCACAGCAGCCTGTAGTTAGGAGCCAATGGGACTTTGGGAAGAGGATATAAAGGGGGGACCTTCTTCTTGAAATAAATGGGTCTCCTTTTGTCACTTACAAGACCCTGGAGTCTCGGTCGTTGATGCCACACAGGCTCATTCCACCCCCAAGAGTTCTGGACATAGGCCCCCAGCAACAAATACATTGTGTGGATGTTTACTTGAGCCACAGGGAATTTCCATTACTTTGCAGAGAGAAGCTTATAGATTTCACAATAGCCATAATGGTTTAGAGATTCCCATAGGATGCTTTTGGCCAACAACTCAATATGAAGTATTCTATTTTCAGTACTGGATACTTCATTTGGTGATGAGAGTTGTTTGTTGGAGCTCTATCTCCCCGTTATTTATCAATTTCATTTATATTGCCTTCAAATATGCATATATTATAGGATGATTATATTGTGTTAGGTTTCCAAACAACCCATCAAGTGATGATTTATTTGTCACTCTCCATATGCCCTCCTTGTCTGCCTTCTACCACATCATTTAATTCTCCTGTTCCAGTCTCCACCATCCATCCATAGCTCTCTATTCTCTTTCCCTTTTCTAGGGAGATCTATCTGAGATAGACATATATACATATATAATGTATATATATGTATATATATGTATGTATATAAATATCTATCTATCTGAGTCCTATACTCTATACTTAATCTCAGTGATTATATGGACTATAGGTTGGTTATTATTTACTTAAGGGCTAATATCCACTTAGAAGTGAATACATGCTCTACTTGACTTTTGGGACTGGGTTATCTCACTCAGGTTAATTTTCTAGTACTATTTATTTACCTGAAAATTCCATAATTTAATTTTTTGATATCTGTATAATTCTCCATTGTGTAAATGTAGTATTTTCTATGTCCAATATTCATCTATTGATAGACATCTAGATTGTTTCCAAATTCTGGTTAGTATGACTAGAACAAGAATGATAATGTTTGAAAAACTATCTCTGCATTAGGATGAATCAAATTTTGTGTATATGTCCAAGAGTGATAGAGCTGAATCTTAGCAATCTTATTTTATATATATATATTACTATCTTCCAGAGGAACTACCACAGTGGTTTTTGTAGTGGCTGTACAAGGGTACACTTCTACCAAAAATTGATAAGTATTCCCATACTCTGCATGTTCCCCAGAAAAGGTGTAATTTGTTTTAATGATTTTAATTATTCTGATAGGTAAAAGATCAAATTTTAAAGTAGGTTTGATTTGTGTTTCCCTGATCAATAACAATGATGAACATTTACTTAAGTATGTTTCAGTCATTATCTTCTTTTGAGAATTTTTTTGGTTTAGATTGGTATACCCCCTTTTATATTATTGGGTCATTTATTTTCCTGATGTCTAGAATTTTAAAGTTTTTTATATACATATTTTAGATGTTAGCCCTCCATAATATGTATATTTGAAAAAATTTCTCATTCTACAGTGTGATACCTTTTCCAAATGATGCTATCCTTTGTCATATAGCATCTATTCTGTTTTATGTGGTCTCATTCATTATTTGTTCTTATAAGCTATGGTATCATTGTTATATCTAGAAGGTCTTTTGCTCTGCCAAAGAGTTCAAGACTATTATCAATTATTCTGCTGCCAGATTCAGTGAATCTAGCTTATGCTGAATTCTTTGATCCATTTTGAGTTGAGTTTTGTTCAGAGTGAAAGTTTGGATATCTTTTTCTTTTTCTTTATATATTTATTTTAAATTAATTTATTTGTTCAAGTTACATCTTGATCAAAGTCTACTCCTTCTCCTCTCCAGGTCCAACCCTCCCTCCTTCTTCCTCATCTCTATCTTCTCCTTCTCCTCAGATAAGGGGACCTCCCACATGATGGGGTGGTGTTAAGCATTCTAAATGTTAATTAATTTGTCCTGCTTGCTGTCTGTTATTTACATTGTCTCTGATTGCTTAAATAAAATGCTGAGGCCTGAGATTGGGTAAAGACAGGGAAAGGTGGGACTTCCTGATATTAGAACAGGAACCCTACATTTTACACAGATTATTAATTCATTTCAGCCAGGATCAGGAAGGAGGAGGACACACATCATGGGTTATAAAAAATATCCTCATTCACATGGCCAGAAACATTGGCATAGTATGGAGAATGGCAGTCCAAGGGGATACACACACACACACACACACACACACACACACACACACACACACATATATATATATATATATATATATATATATATATATATGGTCATATTTGGGTAATACATTTAAGAGTTAGCTTGGGTTGGCAAGATTGTTCAATTCAGGTCAAGGCTTGTTAAAATTCACATGGTGGCTGTTTGTACTCATTTATAATGCCTGGCTAAGGAATAACAGCTTACAACCAATTAAATATAATCTAAATACTAGTAAACAATTTAATTAATTATTTCTACAAATGGCTCCCAATGTGGTGCAATTAGAATCCATGCTTACACAGTGAGAAGGCTCACAGATAAAGCCACTTTCATAGTCAAAGAGCAGGGAACAAAACCCAAATGCATTTCAAAGTTGCAGCTACCTTAACAAAAGATGTTGCATTGAAGCAAAGGTGGAGAGCTAAGGCTTAGCTCTCCTTAAATACTAAAAAAAAAAAACAGCAGTCTTCTAAACAGAGCTTGAGAATGAAATTATCTACCTAGATTAAAAATGGAGGAATTCATAATGTCTCAATACATTTAGATTCCAACTGAGTTTGTTTCTCTTAGCATGCAAATGATTTTTACACTGAAAATTGTGGTTGTGTGTATCCTTTTTGAGAAAGATATTAATAGGTTAGGCTTGAAGAAAGAAAAAAATTACAGATCGAATGCTAAATTGCCAATAGTGATAATAGAGGAAGGAGGGAGGCCCTTCCCAGTAGATAATACAAAATTGATGGCAGCAGGAGCTAGGAGCTCCCTGCTTCTAAGGTGCTTGTCAGGGCTTTCTGGGAAGGTTCCACCAATGAAACAGAGTTGAAATTAGATTCTAAGGAATAGTGAACATAGGTTTAATTGCAGCATGGGATGGCATGGTTAGATATGCCAAGGCTCTTGGAATGTTGTTTCTTTGCTTTATTTTTGTTTAGATGTATTTTATTTTCCTGTATCAGGAGGTAGAAGGGATATTTTTCTGGTTTAGCATTGCAAAACGTAAGTTTTTTGAAGATTTTGGGCAGATTTTGAATTGTCACTACATTTCAAAGTTGCTCTCTAGGTTAAAGAGCTACTAATATCTTGGATTTAAGTGAAATATTGAGCAGGATGGTGCTGGCATATGTCCTTAATCCCATCACACTAGAGGAAGAAACAGGCAGATCTCTGGATTCTAGACCAGCCTGCTTTAAACAATGAAGGCAGGGTGGGAACTCTGCTGATAAGATAAGGTTGCTTACTAGAGACAGTCTAGAATTCAAAAATGACACATTTTTCCTTGATGTTAAGTTTAATAATGCCCTTACTGATCTAATAGATATATACACATAATCTTAACTTTATGTAAAGATAAAGGTGTTACAAGCCAGTCTCCTTAGGTGTGGGGCTCCCACTAAGTGAAGCATTTTGTCCCTAAAAGACATATGTTAATCACTGGGAGTGGGGGTGCATGTCTTTAATCCCAGCACTTGGGAGGCAGAGACAGACTGATCTCTATGAGTTTAAAGCTGGTCTACAAAGTGAGTCTAGGATAAGGATACACAGAGAAATCCTGTCTCAGAAAAAAAGGAGAGAGAGAGAGATTCTGTTAATCAATGTAAGGACCCAGAGTTAGGCTGGGGAAGAACATGCAAAATGCATGCCTCCCACAGCCAACAGTAAAGAAAAGCTAACATAAAATAGCATACCATGCTATTCTACACCAATCTTCTTAAGAATGGGGCTTCCATAGGAGAATTGGAACTCAAACTAATACAAAAGAGTTTAACAAATGATATTGTTTAATAAGGGTACTTAAATTATTTAAGTTCATTCCTTGATCTAAAAACTTGGGAGACTAGGAAAAAACAGGTTACTTGTGTGTTGGAGGCCAATCTAATCTACAGAGTTCTACAGAGAAAATCAAGACAGCCCATGCTACAAAGAGAAACCCTGTCTCAATAAGGATAGATATATCCACATAGAAATTAAATCTCTAAAGAAAAGAGAAAAGGGGAGAAAAATTATATAAATGCATACCTTTGATCAAAAAAAACATGGGAGACAAAGACAGAGACAGATAGGTTCCTTTTGAGTTTGAGGCCAACCTAATCTACAAAAATCCAGAATAACACTGAAAAGAAATGTTTTAAACAATTAATAAATTTATGTCAGTTGTAAAGGAGAATACTTAAACTCCAGTCTTATGCTGTATTTCCAATTTAAAATAGATTATATATAGCATATATATGTAATATTATTACATGCCATCTTTTTATGGCATGAATGGAAGACTTACCAATATCTTTCTTCTGTTCAAAGAACAGAAAATATTCCTTAATTAATTTGTGCATCCTGCACATCCAAGGCAGTTTGATAAGTACAGAACTATATGTTACTTGTGAGAAATTGTATATTTTCAGAACAACAGAACCAGAGTCCAAAGAAAACAAGACAAGTAACCCAAATGATTTAGCCTCAGACTGCCTCAATAACTGTTTCCTCAAAAACCTACATCCAGAAAAACTTCAAACAGCTTGCTGAGATGGCCCAGCCTCAAAGTATGTTCCAGACAGGACTTCAATAAAGCTCGGAATTTTCCTAACCAAAGTCCACCTTCAGACTACACACTGCTCAGGACATTTTAATTGCTGAACACACAGAGACTGGATAACAGACGTTACTATTAAATTGATTAACCATTTATTCCATTTTATTTGGGCCCTCAAACAGGTTTTCTACATCCCAATTCAGCAGTAAGTAGTTTTAAGAGAGTGATGTCCCATTCCCAAAAAGGGGGGGGGAATGATAGCTGTTGTTTAGAGGGAATGGTTACAAATTGTCATATGATTTGTTAATCCAGGTGTAGGAGGTTAGGCTCTGGGATTTTTTTCTTTTCTCTATCCTTCTTTCTCTCTTATATAGGGGAAAAGACTTGAAAAGAAAAAGATGGGGTAATATATGTATATAATATAGAAATGATCAGATATAAGGATAGATTATTGAATCTACTCTGAAACTCAAAACTACTGTTATTCACAAATAAGGTTATCTTTTGATACATTGGTATAGAATTTTGTATATTGATACAAAAATAAGGTTAATTTTTGATTCATTGTTATAGAATTTTATATTTAGGCACATATTATGTATATTTCAACTTATAAATGGTATTGTGCCTATACAAATCATTTATACAGGTTTACTTCTGATCCATTTATGGGTTGCACTGCAATCTATTTAGGAATCTGGAAAATACAAGTTGACTGGCCAGTTGAGCTTCTGGTCATGTCAAATACTAATCTTAATTTATCACACAATAAACTTAATAGGTTAAACAGATAGTAAATGCTAAAATACACAGTTTGCATGTTCACAGATAGAAGATAGATGATAGATAGATTTATAAATAAACTGATAGATGTCTCCAAAATCCTCAGAGGCATACAGAAAATGGCATTTAAAGAAGTTTTCATTATTTTAAGAAGTGTTTGACTTAAGACATTTAGCTTATGACAGCTCCCATTTGACTTGGAAGAAGACAATGAGCATCAAAAAAAAAAAAAAAATCTCCCATCAGGAGCTAATTCCTACTGAGCAAAAATGCCCCTGCTCTCTCAACAGACTATATACAGTCCAAAGATGGACCAGAGCTTAAATGCAGGTAAGTCGATGTCCTGATTCTGTAGAGACAGAATGGGGATATCCTTCTTATTTAAATGCACAATTTAATCTGTGAAAAATGCTTGGCCAGAAGGCTGAAGATGATGCTCCAAAAATATCGAGAGATATTATGAGCTCTGTAGGCAACAAGCTATCATATTTCTTTTTGGAAGCTGCTCTCCTGTGCTTCTTACTCACTGAAATAATAACTTTGTCCATTTTTATGTCTTTGATGGGGTTGATGGCATAATATGTATAAAATTTCAATTGAACATGAGTTGTTTAGGATTTAAAAGGATATTTTCAAGTCCAAATAAAATCTTTAGGTTGATAAGTATAGGATTTGACAGAAGTTATTTAGGTTCAGAACTTTAGACACACCAAGATAGATGCATGATTTTTTTCTTCTTCAGGATTGCCTTATACAAATAGTCTAAACATTATATGTGTTACTTTTGTATATGGTTTTCTTGATTGTTTCATATTAGTTCGTATTGTTTTTACTATATGAGTTAAAAATTTAGCCTTTTTATTAGATAAAAGGAGGGAATTAATGGGGTGGTATTAAGCATTCTAAATGTTAATTAATTGGTCCTTCTTGATGTTTGTTAAATACATGGTCTCTGATTGGTTAAATAAAATGCTGAGGCCTGAGATTGGGCAAAGACAGAGAAAGGTGGGACTTCCTGAGATTAGAACGGGAACCCTGCATTTTACACAGAGGATTAGTTAATCCAGCCAGGAGCAGAAAGAAGGGGGACACACACAATAGGTTAGAACATCAGCATAGTGTGGAGAATAACAGTCCAAGAGAAGGTATGTATACATGAGGTTATATTTAGGTAATAGAATCAAGAAGTTGCTTACGTGGGCCAAGATTGTTCAATTCAGGCCAAGACTTGCTAAAATTTACATGGTGGCTGTGTGTACTCATTTATAATGGCTGGTTAAGGATTAACAGCTGATCACCAATTAAATATAACCTTAATACTAGTAAATAATTTAATTATTTCTTTCTATACCCACATATTAAACTCCCTCAATTCATCGGTAACCTGAGGGCTAGAATCTTTCCTTTGTAGTGGTGGTTGATATAGCCACCCAGCTAGGGTAAGGTGTTTCACTAGCAAGCAATAGGATCTATGACTCGCTGCTGGGTGGAGTTTTTCATAGGATAATTATGCTAGCTACCTCTCTGTTTGGGTCTGTGGGTTATAGGATAGTTGTCCTGTGCTATATGGTTAATATCCACTTATAAGAGAGTATATACCATGTGTATCTTTCTTGGTCTTAGCTATCTCATTTAGGATGAGCTTTTCTGGATCTATCCATTTAGTTGTATTTGCTTACTTCTACGTGTAGTTGTTCAGTTTGATCATCACCAATTTTGGAGATGCTATCCTTTTTGTTTTATGTTTATTTATTACTTCAGGTTACATCTCCATCACAGTGCCCTCTTTCCACCCCTCCCAGTCCTGTGCCCCCATCCTCTACCCACTATCCCTTCCATTCCATTTCTCTGTAGTGGATTGCCCCTACATTTCAGTCCCTCACCCCAGTTCAGCAGTCATATGAGGGCCAAGAGCCTCCTCATACACTGGGTGCCTACAAGGCAACACCACTAGGGCAAAGTGTCTCATTGACAGGAAACAAAGTCTATGTTCCTTTAAACAGTGTGTATTCTCTGAATATGAAACTGAAAATGGGGATTACATTTACACTGTAGATTGCTTTTGGTAGGGTATTGTTTTTATATTAGTAATCCTTCTGGTCTATGTAGAGGAATTTCAATCAGCAACATTGCTGCTTTGGCAAAACATCACATGTAAAGACTTCTAAATCTTTGTGATCTGCCTGGAATATAGATACATCCTTAATACACAATTTTAATTCCAAACTATGAAGTATCTGGCTGGAGTACAGACATGTCATTAGTACACACATTTAATCCCAAGCAATAAAAATAATGAAAGTAAGATTAGTCTATAGAAATATGCACCTACAATTGAAACTGACTTCTAATTGAGGGGCAGATAAAGTGAAAAATCAGAGAAAGGTTTGACAGAGTGAATCAGAGATAGGATACTCCCAACTCTCAGGGAAACAGGACAGGAAAGAGGGCACTTAAGAGAACAGCACAGTTAGATTAGTAGGGGAGGGGGACTTGTCACAATTTTACTAGGACAGTTTTACAGAGACAAGGTACAGAGAGAAGAAGCCAGAAGAGAACATAGTGCCAGAGTTGGCTTGAGGCCAAGCAGAGGATTTCAGTGAGAAACAGAGAGAATCAACACTGAATCAATCAGTTGGAGAGGAATTTGGGCCAGAAGGGCTGAGTTGCATGAGCTACCCCATTGTTCTGAAAGGGCTAGACAGGGTGAGCTTGTCCAGCAGTAACTCTCAGGCTAATACATTCTAGGGCTAGGTTAATAGACAGAGGCTGGAAGCTGAAGTCTTCAAAGTTCAGTTTCTAAAAAGATTGGATTGTATGTATGTTAGAAGCTTCCAGGTCTAGGCATAAGAGTTGCTAGAACACAGAAGGAAATATTTTGGGCTCAGCCCAAGCCATTTATTCATACAACTTGTGCATAGTTCCCATCCCATTCCCTCATCTGAGGAAATAAAAACTGAATTTACAGGTCCATGAACTATAATATCTTTCCATATTCTGATATCTTCTTCAATTTATTTCTTCAGTGCCTTAAAGTTTTTATAAAGGTCTTTCCATTACTTGGTAAGAGTTATACCAATAGATTTTATGTTATTTGGTGATTGTTTCCATGATTTCTTTCTCAGTCCCTTTCTCATTTACTTATAGGAAGACTACTAATTTTTGTAAGTTAATTTTGTATCTCACTACTTTATTGAAAGTGTTTATCAGCTGTAGCAGCTTCCCAATGAAATCCTTAGAGTCACTTTTATATGCTATCATATCACCTGCAAATAAAATATTTGAGTTCACCCTTCCTCTTTTTAGTTGCCTTTGATCTTCCTCAGCTGTCTTATTGCTCTACCTAAGACTTCAATTATTGTACAGAATAAGTATAAAGAGAGTGGATAACCTTGTTTTCTGCCTAATTTTAGTGGAAATGCCTTGAATTCCTCTCCATTTAAGTTGATGTTGTCTAAATGCTTGCTTTAAATAGCCTTTATTATGTGGAGGTATGTCCTTTGTATCATGAATCACTCCAGGACTTTTATCATGAAAAATTCTTTGATTTTGTCAGGAGTGTTGAGAGTGAAGATCAGTCATCACAGAAAACCCACTTATACTAAAATGTTTAGATTTTATAGTTTGAAATCCAAGTCATGTCATCTTTATAAAACTGAGCATTTACTCTTTTTCTATGATACTTCATCTGTGTTATTTTTTATTGTAGTTTGGTAAACTATTACAACAAAGCTTGTAAATAGTTGATTTTTAATATCATCATCATTGATTATGTATTTTTTATTTCCATTTCTTTAACTAATTGATATTCACTGCATTTTCTAAGTATTGTTCCCAAGCATTTTTGATATAATATCTAGCAATACTTTTAATATTTTTTATTTTCTTGAATATTTCAGCATTGCTTTGAAACTTTAATGTGGTACAAATATTCATACTTTCATTTGAATTTGTTATAATTTTTTATTAAAAAATTACACATATTTATGAGTTCACATTAACAATCATTGTTTAAAGTCATAACATGTTTCACCAAGTAATTATAACATGTGATATTACTATGAAACACTTTTCAGAAAAAAGTAATTTCTTACACATGACACTAAGCTTTAGAATGTGCTCCTACCTATTCTATATACATTTTCAAATAGCATGACACCTCACAACAGATCATTTCTCAATGACAGAGCTTCATTCACTACATGGCTCTTAGACCATGTAGCTCCTGCTACATGTTACAACATTTGTAAGTGGTGCACTAGATAATGTAGATTAATGACAACATTTCATTATTATTTATTATTTTGATCATTTATGAGGCCAGTGGTGGAACACTAGGTGGCAAGTTACAATTCCTTCTCAGTAGTTATATATGAGGGTAAGCAACTAATTCCTCATAGGATATTTGATAGGATAAATATGTTAAAAGAACATTTTACTTTGAATATGTTCAATTTATTGTCAGCTTAGATAATACTTCTGTTGTAAGTGAAGCCAAAATTATATTAAAAATATGAAATGCAGTTTTGAAATCAAGAAGTTAATGAGAAATTAACTCAGCACTCTAAAACTCTGTGAAGTCCAATAGATAAAATTTCAACAAATTTTAAAAATTAAAAATGATAGATCCTATATATTTCATTGATTATGATATATATAATCATAATTGCAAAAATACTTTTCAAGCATAGATTCTGATGGGTAGGTTAATGCAACCTCAACTATTTTATGTTTTGAGAAGAGATCAAAGATGATGATTCAATATACATTTTGCTAGAAAAATATGCATAATGAAGTTTTAGTATAACCTCTGAGGTATATAAATACTTCATACTTATAGAGAAACATAATAGTAGTGAGTTTGGTAAAACTCCTACAAAAATAAATTAATTAAATAGCTGGATAGACAATTTTGCTATTATTATTCAGGTACAGTAAAGATGCAAAGTATAAGACACACTATAGATAAAGATATTTTTATTTTATAAATTAATACCTAATCTCTTAGCATCTCCTCCTTAAATTTTATCATGAAGCCATGAAAAAGAAGCCACTGGAGCCAATATAGCAGCAAACTGTTGGATAATTCTAGATAAAACAGAAGGCACTAGCATAAGTGTTCAACAGCTGCCTCAGCAGAACCATCAAGGTCTGAAAGCCCATTCAGGTAAGTAAAACACTGACATCTAGAATTGGTCTCTCTGGGTTAAGGTTGGCAGAGCTTTAAATTGTCTGCATTCTATGGACTATTTAATTCTCTCTTCCAATGAATGAATAAAATACTTTAGTAATCGATTAGCCCTTTATTCACATGAAAGTGAAACATGATATTAGCTCATTTTATTTATGATTTAGTTATTTATTCATTTATTTATTTTTTATTCTCCAGTCAAGTCAAAATGGAATTATGTCATTACAAATAGTCAAGGATGAGTTATCAAGCAAAAGTGAGGAAATTTAATTAATAAACAGATTTTTTAAAATAAAAATCAGAAGAGTACAAAATGATTTATGTCATCATTCTGGAATGTGTTTATTTGCTATGGAAAATAAGTAGATCAAAATAAATATTTCAAGAATTCTATATCAAGTAACAATATGAGCAGAAATTTACCAGGACAGAACAACATTTTTATACTAGTCATGATTATTTATATTTACACTTAATATAATGCATGTACTTTTATATCTGTAGATTGAATTTTAACTTACCCTCATTTTTTTCCCTGTGCTCTAATATTTAAAATTATATAATTCAAATAAATAAATAAATATATTCAAAGGTGAGAGATTGGTCTTAGTGGTTTGGAGCACTGGTTGCTCTTTGAGAGGACTAAGCTTCAGTCCTGAACACACAAATGATGACTAACAACCAGTTGCAACTGCAGTTACAGAGGGTCTGGTGCCCTCTGATGACCTCAACATTCACTCTATGCATGTGATGCACAGCCATGACTGTGGGCAAAAATTCATGCAGATAGGGTAAAAAATAGACAAATCTTTAAAACATGTATTTAATTTATTCAACTCTCAAAGAGAGTTTACTTTCTCTTTGTTAGGATTTGTGTTTGATGTTTTATCTGTTAAAAGTTAATATCTAACTAATATGTTTTTTTCTGTTCATTATTAAGGATGGTATCATGTAGTTAAAGATTCTAATGTTAGTAAAATTTCCCTTCAGTAATTGGGACATATAGTACCTCTTCTTGTTGTCCACATCGATTTATTATAAATCGCTTATTGTTTTAGGCTCTTTTTTATATTAACAGTATGTCATTAAGTCCCTTTGTATTCAGATGCATAATTTATATTTAATAAATATAAATACAATGTAAGTGTTTCTTGGTTTACCCCTGTGTATATATTTGATAAGGGCTTAATTGGAAACTTTAGATTGCTGATTGATTTTTTTAATTTATGTCATTTTGTTGCATATGTCTTAAGAATTTAAGTAACTCATGGCATTCTTACTAATTCTGATAATATAATTTTTATTAAAACACTTTAGATTTTTGAAGTTATATTCTCTATTTTCTGAATTTTTAGTTAAAAATTAATGCTATGTTAGAGGACTGGGAGGCAGAGAACAAATACAACATTGTTACATCACTGATCATTGTTACATCACTGATCATTGTTACATCACTGATCATTGCTACATCACTGCCCATTGTTACATTACTGCCCATTGTTACATTACTGCCATTGTTACATTAGTGTCCATTGTTACATCACTGCCAATTGTTACATGAACTGTATCAGTTCTCTCCTTCAACCATATCAGCCCAAGTAATTAATCTCAAGTAGTGAGGCTTGGCTACAAGCAAATTTACCTCCTGAGCCACTGCACCAAAATGCCTCTCTCCTCAACTCCCCAATTATTTTTTTCCCTTCTTCATTTCTACCATCTGTGTCTTGATCCACGTCATTTTCCCATCTGTTGTTACAGAAACACAACAAGAGATCTTTAATCTTATAGCTATAGGAGCACAGTACAGATTTAATTACTTTAGATCAGAGGTTACAGGAAATATCTCCAATTGTACACATGGATTCATGCTCATTTCTTAAATTATCTTTTCTTTGTGGTTTAACTAAATGTTTCTATTCATCAGTTTTCAATATTTTTCTGTTTTGCCTAACCCTCTAATCCACTATTTTTTTCTGTTTTTTTTTCTTTTATATTTAACATTGAAACACCGTATTCTTTATTGTAAAAAGCTGCCATGATTTCTGATTAAAATTTATATGGAATACATTTTCATTATTTCAAACACTCCAGTTAAAGAAATTTTATTATAGCATAGGTGCCCAGCCAGACTACTATACCCAGCAAAACTCTATATCAACATAGATGGAGAAAACAAGATATTCTATGACAAAATCAAAAACAGTATCTACCCACAAATACAGCCGTACAGAAGATACTAGAAGGAAAATTCCAACCCAGAGAAGATAACTACACCCAAGAAAACAGAGGAAACAAAAAACTACACTGCAGCTAAACCAAAAGAAACACACAACCACCACCTACACCAAAATAATAGGAAATAACAACCTTTGGTCATTAATATCCATCAACATCAATGGCTCAACTCCCCAATAAAAAAGACACAGGCTTACAGATTGGATCAGTAAACAAGACCCATCATTTTACTGCATGCAAGAAATGCATGTCACTAACAAAGATAGAGGCTGCCTCACAGTAAAGGGCTGGGAAAAGGTTTTCCAAGCAAATGGACCCAGGAAGCAAGCTGGAGTAGCCATCTTAATATCAAATAAAATAGACTTCCAACTGAAGTTAGTCAAAAAAGATAGAGAAGGGCATTACATACTCATTAAAGGAAATATTCATCAAGAGGACATCTCAGTATTGAATTTCTATGCCACAAATACAAAGGCACCTACATTTGTAAAAGAAACTTTTCTGAAGCTTAAATCACACACTGATCCCCACACATTAGTAGTGGGAGATTTCAACACCCCACTCACAACAAAATAAGCTTTTTTGATTGTAACATATTTGTAAACCTGTTGTTGCTAATCATTGGACTCTATTTAAAATAAGTTTAGATCTTCTGAATGTTGATATGTGGAATGATTTTCTAGTCAACCTGGACAATTCTCTCTTTTACTACTAGGTTTTCAATACTTTTAAATAGATTGATGCATTATAATGTGATTCAGCAACCAAGTTGTCTAACAGATACAAACTTTCAGAGCCTCTCTTAATTCCCCTGTGGTGTGTGTGTGTGTGTGTGTGTGTGTGTGTGTGTGTGTGTGTGTGTGTAATGGATTGTTTGGGTCCCTTCTGAAAGTGGTAGAAGGTCTCACTTCTTCACCTTGTGTTCTATATTGCTATAGTAATGGGTAAGGCAATGATTCAGATATATTCCCCTGAAGCTTTTTGGAGGTATAAGTATAAATGTTCCTCTAAGTCTTAAAAATGTATGCATATGGAATTTCAGTTTTACTCTCAGTATTTATGTTTATTTTTACAGATTTATTTTTCTTGCGAGGATGCAAATTTTCTGTCTGTATTTTGTAATGCATGCAGGGCTTTTTCTAGGGCTTTGACTGTGTATATTTTGGCATTTTGGGTGCCTGTATAATTCAGATTCAGATAAATGAAGTAAAAAGAAGACACTATGAATCCTCAACAATTCACTATTCAGTCAGTCATATGTGTATGAATTCAGTCACAAGAACCCAAGCTTGTCTCCTTACTTTATCCAAAATTTAGTGGTTCTCACAAGTCCCATCATCAATCATGTAGCAGACCACTTGCTGCATCTTGCATGACTGTATCCTCAGTAGAGCACACAGATCTTCCTCTCCAAATACTGTTTGCCACATTCATTCCTTTTAATCCCAGGAAACCTAGCAGGAATTCTCTGTGAAGCCTCCGGTCGTTCAGAATGAAGAAGGAGGTAGCCTAACTACAGGTCTTCATCTCTCCTTCACTTCCAAATTCAATCCTCCAGTCTCACCAGCAGCTCTAAAGAAGACCTCCTGGACTGGACTGCACCTCCTTTTCAATGCAATCTTCAGAGGTTCACACAGACCCCCTCCAACCATCCTCCCATGTTCATACTGCTATTCCAGCTCCCAGCTTCAGCAGGCTTTCTCTGGGAAAGAGACAAGCCAAGACAGAGAAATAATCATGCCACTAAAGCAGGTAAACAAGCTTCAGATCTTCTGTGTCACTCTTTTCATCCATATCTAACACCTCAATCACATCTCCAGTTCTGTAGCTGACTGCACATTGTGAACTCTCCTCAATCTCTGGCCCCATCCACAGGGAAGTAAGCAGATCAAGGTTGCATACCCTGCTATTCTTGTCCCTGTGCACTCCCATCCAGCTTATCCTCATTCCTAAGTCATCTCTCAATACCAAGAAACACATTTTACTTTTAATATAAATTGGTCAAAAGTATCAGGATCTCAGAAAAATTTCTTATCAGGCAAAAGGGAAAAAAGTCACTACACTAACTTTATAAGCAGAAAAAGCAATAGAAGACAAAGAACAAAATGTCCATCCAAGGAAGACTAGATATGAGCACCTAGAATTACAGTCTAGAGTGTATATCCCAGATGCATAGACACCATCAAAAAAAAAAAACAGTCAATTACAGCAAGGAAAATATCTTTCTACTAGAACCCAGAAACTGCACTACAACAGGCCTTGAGTGTTGCAACATAGCTGAAGCACAAGACATAGATGTTAAAGTAGCATATATGAATATAAGAGAGTCCCTTTGCTTGGTCTATGTAAAGTTCAGGGATCAGGGTGACTGTGGTCTCATAGAATAATTTTGGCAGTGTTCCTTCTGTTTCTATTTTGTGGAAGAGTATGAAAAGTATTGGTGTTAGCTTTTCTGTGTATGTCTGCTGGAATTCTGTGTGGAATCCATTTGGCCCTACACTTTTTTGTTGTTGGAAGACTTTAATGACTGCTTCTATTTCCTTAGGTGTTATTAGGACTGTTTATTTTTTTTAACCTGATCTTAATTTAACTTTGGTGTATGGAATCTATAAAGAAAATTATCCATTTCACTTAAGTTTTCCAGTTTTGTGCAATATAGGTGTTTCAAGTAAGACATAATGATTCTTTGGATTTCCTGAGAGTCTGTAGTTATTTCCCCTTTTCATTTCTGATTTTGTTGATTTGGATATTTTCCTTCTGCCTTTTAGTTACTTTGACTAGGATTCTATTGTGTTCATTTTCTCAAAGAACCAGCTCTTCAGTTCATTGATTCTTTCTATTGTTCTCTTTGTATCTAGCACATTGGCTTCAGTCCTGAGTTTGCTTATTTCCCTTATGAACATGGATGCAAAAATACTTTCAAACTGAATCAAAGAGCACATTGAAACCATCATACACCATGATCAAGAAGGCTTCATCCCAGGGATGCAGGGGTGGTTCAACATATGAAATTTCACCACATAAACAAGCTGAAAGAAAAAAAATCACATGATCAACTCATTGGATGCTGAAAAAGCATTTGACAAAGTCCAACACCCCTTCATGCTAAAAGTCTTAGAGAGATCAGGCATAAAAAAGCATATGTAAACATAATAAAGACAATTTATAGCAATCCAATAGCCAACATCAAACTAAATACAGAGAAACTTAAAGTATTTCCACAAAATCAGGGACAAGACAAGGCTACACACTCTCCCCATATCTCCTCAACATAGTACTTGAAGTTCTAACTAGAGCAATAAAACAACTAAAGGAGATCAAGGCAATCAACAAATTGGAAAGGAAAAAGTCAAACTTTCCTATTCACAGATGATATGATAGTATACACAACTGACCCCAAAAATCCCACCAGAGAACTCCTACAGCTGATAAACTACTTTAGCAAGGTGGTGTGATACAAAATTTATTATAAAAAATCATAGCTCTTCTTTACACAAAGGGTAAATGGACTAATAAGGAAATTAGGGAAACAACACCCTTCACAATAGCCACAATAATATAAAATACCTGGGATAACTCTAACTAAGCAAATGAAAGACCTGTATTATAAGAATTCAAGTCCTTGAAGAAAGAAATTGAAGAAGATATCAGAAGATAGGAAGATCTCCTAAGATCTTAGGGAGCTACAATTAACATAGGTACCAAAAAAAAAAAAAAAACCACATAGGTAAAATTATGCTCTAGGGTTAGGTACAATTAACATAATAAAAATGACCATCCTACCAAAAGCAATATACACATTCAATGAAATTCCTATCAAAATACCAACACAATTCTTTACAAACCTTGAAAGAACAATTCTCAATTTCATTTGGAAAAACAAAAAAACCCAGAATAGCAAAATTAATCCTGTATAAAAAAAAAAGAACATCTGGATGTATCATCACCCCTGATTTCAAGCTATACTAAAGAGCAATAGTAATAAAAAATGGCATTTCACTGGTATAGAAACAGTCCAGTTGATCCATGGAATCAAACTGAAGACCCGTTGTTGAGGGAAGGTCTAATATCATTGCTTCTGATAGGGTTAATAATAAGTAATTAAATTGCAGTTTCAACCCAGAAACAAACCCACACACTTATGGTCACTTAATTTTTGACAAAGAAGCCAAAACCACACAATGGAAAAAGGAAAATATCTTCAGTAAATGGTGCTCATCTAACTAGATGTCATCATATAGAAGAATGCAAATAGAGCCGTATTTATCACCTTGCAGAAAACTTAAGTCCAAATGATAAAAGACCTTAACATAAAACTAGACAAATAAAATCTAATAGAAGATAAAGTGGGGAAAAGCCTCAAACTCATTGGAACAGGTGACATCTTCCTGAATAGAACACAAACAGCTCAGGATCTAAGACCAACTATCACTAAATGAGACTTTATGAAACTGAAAAGCTTCTGTAATGCAAAGGACACTATCATTAGAACAAAACAGCAACCTACAGATTGGGAAAAGATCTTCACCAATCCCATATCCAACAGAGGGCTAATTTACAAAATATATAAAGAACCCAATAAATTAAACACCAAAAAACCCCAAATAATCCAATCAAAAATGGGATACAGAATTAACCTAGGGATTCACAAAAGAAGAGTTTCTAAAGGCAAAGAGGCTCTTGAAGAAATGTTCAACATCCTTGGTCATCAGAGAAATGCAACTCAAAATGACTCTGAGATTCCATCTCACGCTTGTCAGAATGGTTAAGATAAAAAACTTGCATGATAATACAAGCTGGCAAAGATCTGGAAAAGAGGAACACTCCTCAGTTGGTGGTGGATGTACAAATGTGAACAACCACTTTTTGGAAATCAATCTGGCGATATCTTAGGCAATTGGAAATAGTTCTACCTCAAGACTACTCAGCCATACATCTCTTGAGCATATATCCAAAGGTCCTCCACCAAACTACAAGGACATCACCTCAACAATGTTCACACCATCAGCCAGAAACTGGAAACAACCAAAATGCCCTTCATCCAAAAAATGAATAAGAAACAACCTGGTAAATTTACACAGTGGATTACTACTCAGCTATCAGAAACAAAGGAATCATGCAATTTGTGACCAAATGGATTGATCTAGAAAACCTCATCATAAGTGAACTAACCCAGACCCAGAAAGAGACACTTGGTATGTACTCTCTTATAAGTGAGTATTAACCATATACCACAGGACAGTCATTCTATAAGCCACAGGCCCAAACAGAGAGGAACCTAGCGTAACTATCCTATGGAAACCCCCACCTAGTCATGGACCCTATTGGTTTTTAATTCAACACCTTACCCTAGCATGGCAGCCTTATCTAGCACCAGTAGAACAGGAAGCACTTACTCTCTTGGGAATAATGAACTGGAGGAGGTTTGATATGTGAGGTCTCCCCTCATCAGAGAAGAAAGATAGTGTGAAAATGGGAAAGAGGGAGGGAGAGTAGGTGGGATTCAGAGGGGAGGAGGCAGGGGACAATGATTAAGATTTAAATTAAAAAATAAATTAATAAAAAATAAACATTTACAATTATATTAAAATAATTTTAACTTTGAATACTAAAAAAAGAGTTCCTTAAAGAGGAAATGAATACATCACTTAGAGAAGTCTGTAGAAACACAAACTAAGAATTATAGCAAATGACTAAAAGAGATGAATACCTGAAAGTGGAAGTAAATTCAATAAAGAAAACTAAAACAGAGGGAAATCTGGAAAACTAAACCAATAAAACAAACTAACAAACAAAAAATAGGAACCAGAACCTAGGTTGAAAGTCTGACCAGCATAATATAAGAGATGGAAGAGAGAATCTCTGACATTGAAGACATGATTGAAGAAATGGAAGCCTTCATTAAAGAGAATGTTACATCTAAACCATTGGCACAAAATATGACACTGTAAAAATACCAAATGTAAGAATAATAGGAATATAGAAGAAAAATAAGCATGTCGAAGACACAGAAAATACAACAAAATCACAGAAGAAAAATTTTTTGAGTTAAAGAAGGAGGTACATTAAGTGTAGAAGAATTTTAACCCAGCAATATGGCTACTCTTGCTGAAATACAGACATGCCTTTAATCCCAGGAGACAGAGACAAACAGATCTCTTAATTCAAGGCCAGCCTGGTATAGAACAAGTTTCTGGTAAAGAAACTTAAATCCAGGTGTGACGGTAAATACTTTTAATCCTGACATTTAAGAGACAGAGGCATGCTGATTTTCTGAGTCTATTCAGTCAGTTAGGAGTCAGTGAACTGAGAGGCATTGCAGTGGAGGGGAGTTCGTGGTAGTTCAGCTTCTGGAATTAAGAGGCAGTTTTATTGGGAGAGTTTTACAGGGACAGGTTGAAGACAAAACAAGGTGGACACAGGTAAACACAGAATAAGCCAAAGAAAGTGAAGGAGCAAGAAAATTAGAACAGGTTTTAAACTGCAACATTGTAACAATGATATTTATTAAACTATAAATTGTTATACCAGGCTAGAGGAGCAGTAAGCAGCTGCGTGGGAGGCCAGAAGACTTGACTCACCTTAGCTGTATAGACCAGGGGGCAGGCACCTGGGATTGGTGGGAGGCCAGCAGGCCTGGCTTGCCTTAGCTGGCAGCCTGACCTATTATGGGATAAGACTTGGGCCAAGGGTGGCCTTCACCACCCCTGAAAACACAACACTGTTAACTAATATATTTATTAATTACTATAAACTGTTACATTAGGTTAATGGAGCAGCTGGTACCTGGCAGGAGGCTGGCATGGCTGGCTCACCTGACTTGCTTTAGCTGGAGGGTTGAAACCCGTGGTGGCCTTCTCACAATAATTAAATACACCAAGACCTTTAAATAGTTCAATGCTTAGACCTTAGCTGAGGAGATTCTTAGCTGGAACCGGCCACCTAATCCCAACCAGCCATGAGGCTTACCATACCTTCAGAGTTCACACAGAGACACGTTGCTGCTTCTGATTACTTAAGGGAAGAGAACTTTCTCTGTTTAGAACCCAGGGTTCCTTTCTTCATCCCAGGATGTCCCACCTTCCTATATTCTTTCTGCTCAGCTAATTGCCATTAATGTCTTTTATTAACCAATCAGAGAGTGCTTCAGAAAAGAGAGTAACCAGATCTCTGCACTGAAATCATCCTCTGAGTACCAATGTGTTAGACCTTGCTCTAACACAGGTTTCTAGTGTTAGTATGAGGGCAAACAGGGCAATTCAGTGAGAACAGGAAACAAAGCAGTTTGAATCCGTCATCTTGCAAACGAGTTGAACCAGAATAGCTGAATTGAACCTTACTCATTCAATAGGTGAGCTTACTCAGC
The DNA here is from genome assembly GCA_907164525.1 of Lophiomys imhausi. NCBI lineage: Eukaryota > Metazoa > Chordata > Mammalia > Rodentia > Muridae > Lophiomys > Lophiomys imhausi. The sequence continues at coordinate 635,142 of CAJQZJ010033103.1, read as the reverse complement.
AATAAGTTTCAGAAACTGAAAACATTCTAGGCCTAGATTAGATTGTAGGACTAGACCTAGGTTAGCAGCTAGAGCCAGTAAGACTACGAGATAACAGTTACATAAGGCGAATAAAAGTTACTTTTACATGAAGCATACAACACAGCAAAAAGAGAAACTCTTCTCAGCACATAATAATCAAAACCCTTAATGTAAGAACAGAGAAATAATATTAAAAAATCATAAAAGGAAAATGACAAGTAACGTATAAAGGAAGAACTCTAAGAATAAGTTCAGACTTTTCAATAGAGACTCTAAAACCCATAAAGTCCCAGAGAGATGTTCCACAGACAAGACTACTATATCCAGAAATTCAATTCATTCAATGATAATAGATGGGTAAAAAAACATTCTGTAATAAAAGCAAATATAAATACTATATATATATCTATAAATCCAGCCCTATAGAAGGCACTAGGAAGAAAACTACAACCTACGAGTTTAACTACACTAAAAAAAAAAATGCAGGTAATGAATAATATCAGAGAAACAAATAAAAAATGGGGAAACATGCAGGTATGTACATAAACACATACACACACACACACACACACACGCACACACATACACAAACACAGACACACCAATTACAAAAATAACATTAATCAACAAACAGTGCTGTAAGATGTCTTTCAACATCAATATTATCAATTCTACAATGTTAAGACACATATTATCAGATAGGATGTAAATAACATGATCAATCCTTCTGTTGCATCCATAAAACACACCATAATATTAATGATAGACAACATTTCAGGGTAAAGAAAGGAAATCGATATTCTAGGCAAGTATACCTAAAAAGCAAACTAGTGTAGCAATTTTAATATATAACAAAATACACTTTAAACCAAAACTAATCAGAAATGATAGAGACTAGACTATAAACTCATTAAAGAAAAAAATCCACCAGAGGACTTTGCAGTTCTTAATATCTATGCCCCAAACAAAAGAGTACCCAATTTGTAAAAGAAATACCACTACAGCTTATATAACATATTGATCCTCATACAATGAGAGTGGGAGACTTCGCTACCCATCCATTATTGCCTATAGACAGGTCATCCAGACAAAAATTAATGTGAGGAATGCAGGAGGTACTTAAAGTTGTAAGCCAAATGGGCCTAAAAGATGTTTCCAAAACATTTCACTCACACACAAAATAATATACTTCTTTCTATACACCTCACGGAATTTTCTTCAAAATTGACTACATACTCGAACACACTAAAAAACAAACAAAAAATGAAAAACAAAAGGAAAAGACTCTACTCCTTCTAGTATACAAACTTATGGAAACTGAACATCTCACTACTGAATAAAAAATGAATCAAGATAGAAATTAAAATTTTTAAGAATTGAATGAAAATGAATACATAACATACCCACACTTACAGAAAAAAAAAAAGAAATGGATATTTTTCTCAGTAGATATCACTCTCCAAAGTTAAATTGAGATCAGATAAGCAATTTAAACAGACCTACAATCCATAATGCAGTGGAAGAAGTAATTAAAATTCTTCCAACCAGAAATAAACATACAAGACCAGATGGTTTTAGCACAGAATTCTATCAGATGTTAAAGAATAGCTAATGCTAATAGTCCCCAAATTATTCCACATAATAGAAACAGACGGAACATTGTCCAATTCATTTTATGAAGTCACAGTTACCTTTATATCCCCAAACAAATAAAGATCTAACAAAGAATGAATATTACAGACCAATTTCTTTTTTGAAAATAGGTGCAAAATATCAGTATAATATTTTCAAACTGAATCCAAGAGCACATCAAAATTTTTCCTCCACAATCAAGTAGACTTCATCCCAGAGACACAGTGATTATTCAACATTTATAAATTGATAAATATGAACCACTCTATAAACTAACTGGAGGCATAGAAATACATAATTGTCTATCTCATTAAATTCATATTTTTTTAATAAAATCAAGCAAGTTGTTCATAATAAAAGTTTTGAAATCCATATCAGGCTTAAGAACAAGAGCTCTTAGCCCTCATGTGATTGATGAACTGAGGCAAACCACATGGGTGGTTGAGATTAGGAGGTAGGGTTCCAGTTGAGAATCCCCTCAATTAAGCCCTAAGCATTGAAACTTTAACATCCTAGACAAAACTCAACTCAAAATGAATCAAACACCTTGACAAAAAAGCCCCCTCCCCCCCAAAAAAAGGTGTACTGAACCAGTTAGAGAAAGTGGGAAATGTTCTTGAACTCATTGGCACAGAAAAATATTTTGTGCATAGATCACATGAACACAAGCACTAAGATCAACAATTAATAAATGTGACCTCATGAAACTGAAAGACTTCTGTACAGGAAGAATACTGTGTTTTGAACAAAACATTAGGTCTTGGAAAGACAAAGGAGAAGAAAAGCCAAGAAAAGAGAAAATGCAAAAGAAAAGACTTTTATCAACTACACATTTGATAAAAGGCTTATATTCAAAATATATGGAGAATAACAACAACGAAAAACAGATATCAAGAAATCAACCCAATGAAAAAATATATGATTCTAAACAGAATTTTCATAAGACACATCAAATAGCTAAGAAACACGTAAAGAAATATTCAGCATCATTAACAATCATGGAAATATAAATCAGAGCTATTTTAAGATTTTTATCTTACACTCCTCAAAAATCTAAGAATGAAAAAACTAGTCACAGAACATGCTACTTTGGATGTAAAGTAGGTGAAACACTCATGCATTTTCAGTTGGTGTTCAAACTTTTGCAGCCACTATGAGTAACAAACAGTGTGGCAGTCCTGAGAAAGGTAACAATAGATCCATTTAAGATCCTGCTATACCACTCCTGGGCACTCAAAGGATGCTTAGTTCTACTTTAGAGACACTCATCAATGTTTATTGATGCTGTACTTAAAATTCCCACAAATTATAAAATATCTATCTATAATATATATATATATATATAATCTAACAAAAGAAGGATTTTAAAAATTGTGGTACATTTACACAAATGACTCTTACTCAACTATTTAAAAAATGAAATCATAAAATTCTCACTAAATAGATGTGAGTAGAAAAATATTCTGAGTGAATTAACCTAGATTCAGAAAGACATACGTTGTATGTATTTAGTTTTATTTGGATATTAGCTGTTAAATCAATGATAACTGAACTCTAATACATAGCACCATATGGAGTAAGTACAGAGAAAGGGACTAGAGTATACAAATTCACCTCATTGGGGATAGGAAATTGAATAGATAAGATAGTTGTGCATGGATGGAGGTATAATCCACCGGGAGGATGAAGTGTGGAAGGCTATAGAAGAGGTAGTTGAAGAAGAGAATAAATGAGGAGAGAGAGCTAAAATTAAGGACAACTTGCAAAGTAATATGGAAAACTGTCACAGTAGGCATAATCCATGAACTGGAACCCATGCTGACCAGTGCTTGGATGACAAAGAAATTGAGACAAGAGTGCCCAAACACCTAGGATATAAGCAAATATTACTGTTCTAGAAAGAAAAAAAAACCACACACACACACACAGAGGTAATAAAATGCCATCTTAGTGACATTCTGTTATAGGCATAGATCAGTGTCTTGCACAGCCATTCTGCAGCAGCTGGTAACAAACTGAGAGACCCATAGCCAGAAATTACGAGAGTGTTATAGACCTATAGATACTCATCCCTCAATGGTTTGTCTCCATCAAATATCTCCCCTCAAGGTTTGGGAAACACTGAGAAAGAACAGGCATAAAGAATGTAAGAATCAGAGAGGATGGTGGACACCAAGGTAATAAGTCCTTCTAAATCAAGATGATCAAAGCTCTTATGAACTCATAGAATATAAAGTGCATGTACAGTGCCTGTACAGCTCTTTGCTAGGTCCTCGGTGCTTATATTATGGTTTCTACTTTAGTGTTTTTATGGAATTCCTGAGTGTGCAAATGAGTAGGTCTCTCTTGAACCTCTTCTTGGGCTCTTTTCATACTGTTTGTTTTTGTCCAATATCAATGTGTTAGTTTTTGTTTTATCTATTATATTTTATTTAATTTTATTATCCCATAAAAGCCTATTTGTGTTCTAATAACAACCAGAAAGTGTGCATATCCGAATGAAAGAGGAGATTAAGAGGAGGTAAGAGAATTAAGGGGAGGGTAAACCATAATCAGGAGAAATTTTTATGTGAGTAAAAATTAGGGTATTGCTAATAAGAAGAAAATTAAATGAGATACAGAAAAGTAGTAACAATTGTTTCCCATAAATCATTGTCCTGTTTTATTTTAATTCAACTACTTCTATCAATGAACATTTTTTTGTATTTTAATTTAGTTTAAGATAATATGCTTAGCGAATACAATTCAATGCATATAACTCTTGTTCTTCAGGAATGAAGATTAACAATTGAAAAATGGGTTACCATGAAACTGTAGTTTTCTGTACAATAAGAACCCATAATTGAGTGAAGAAACAACCTACAAAACAGAAACATTTCTACCCACTATACATACGACTAAGGATAGCTGTCTAAAAACACAAATAAGTAAAAATTTGTAAACAATGGTTAAATTTAAGAATAGGTAATGGAGGCGAAAATAAAGTCTGAGAAGAAATGTGAATGGCTAAGAAATATTACTTTCTTATACTACTTTCAGATAGTATGATTATTCCTGTTGCTAAAGTGTGATTTTATTATTTAGTAGACTTTCTAGAACTTGTTCAGTGGCTGAAGATTTTTATAATGATCATCACTGTCAAATATGGGGTCTGAATCTTCAAATCATTTTCCTTAGTTTTGTTGTTTCTTTTCTATAAATATTGTGTATTGATCTGTCATTCAACATTTTTTCTTCTATGGTAATTATTATTATTATTTTTTTTGGTTTTTCGAGACAAGGTTTCTCTGTGTAGCCCTGGCTGTCCTGGACTCACTTTGTAGACCAGGCTGGCCTTGAACTCGCAAAGATCCGCCTGCCTCTGCCTCCCAAGTGCTGGGATTAAAGGCGTGCGCCACCACCGCCCGGCTTCTATGGTAATTATAAAATTGTTTATTTTTAATATTTATTCTTAAATATGATCTATACATTCACTACTTTTGTCATTCAATTTAACTTATAAATAATTATAGTTTCATTACAATATTTTATATACATAATAGAGTAGGTAATGAAAATAAACAGAGAACTCTCAAAAGAAGAAATGTGAATGGCTGATAATTGATATTTGTAGATTTTATAACCATCAGAGGAAGGCAAATCAAGGATACTTTGAGAGTTTTATCTTACTTCAGTGTTGTTAATAACAAAAGCTAAATGATAATGCATCCTGTCATAGATATGGGAAAAAAAGGAACTCTTATTTACTGTTGCTATGAATTCACATTTGTATAGCTACTAAAGTGAGGAGGTTACTCACAAGTCAGCAATAAATTTATCATGTAACTCAACAATATTACCCCTGAGTCAATATTTAAAGCATTCTACATCTTGCTACAGAGATACTTACCAACCCTAGTTCATTGATGCTTTACTTACAATAACCAGGAAATGGAATCAGCCGAGGTATCCATCATCCTTTGATGGATAATAAAATGTGCCAGGATATACACACTGAAATTACATTCAATTATAAAGAAAAGTAAAATTATTAAGTTCCCTTATAAGTGGGCAGTTGCACATATGAATTCACAGTGGTGTGACCATGCACAAGGCTTGTACAAAATTGATCTCAGTAAAATCCCAGCATGGAGGAGGTGGGAGGCAAAATTACACCACTACTTTCAAAGACACATCCAATTTATGTTTACCTACTTTAAGTACTAAAGGGGAGGGTATGTAGTTTTCTTTATCATTCCCCACTCTATATAACTAAATATCTAGAAATTTATTAAAATAACAATGAGGAGACAATGGTCAAATCTCTTAAAGCTGTTGACAGGCTTTTGTATGGAGAGTTGAGGAGCTTCAATGTGATAAATTCCTTGAATATCCATTTTGCCTCCATTATTGTTTTGGGTTGTATCAGTAATGATTGATAATACTAGGCCACCAACAAACATAATCAAATTCATAAAAATAACCGTAACAAAAAAAATAGGAGTATGCTATTTCCTCTGACTAGAGGGGGTAGAAAGCTGAATTAAAACAGACACTAAGCTGAAACATCCCGCTTGTAACCCCACATATGACATCTATGCACCTCCTGGCAATGAGCAAAGACACCTTTTAGGTTGCAGTGTTCTTATATCATCAGGAGTAGAGCAGATGGTGGTCTTTTGTTCATCCTAGCTTGATGCCGATCTTGATGGTCAAAGCTGTCTTATACCTAGGACTCAAAAAATCAAATCAAATCAAGTCACATCCAGGCAGTGCTATGCAGGAGGAGGAAGACAGATAGAGAACTGTGGACCATCATGGCGTCTACAGACCTGCTCTCCAATGAGTGGCAAAGGTAGGTCATATACACCCACTTGTCACCACACCATGTAGCATGGATAGAGGATGTCACCCACAGGCTGGCTAGCCACTTAGCTGGCCTCCAGCAGGAGCCACCACAATGTATGAATATGTGAGAGTCAGATGGGAGAAAAAGAGAAGTGGAGCAGCTTGTGCATCATGAAGAGAGATGGTACTAGAAACTCAAGGGTAGCCATTTATGTATGACTGGCCCTGCTACCTGGGGCTATGTTGAGTTCCCAGCCCAAAATTCAAGTAAGGACCATTGTGAGTATTTAAAATCAAATCATAAAATGTTTTATAAATTTACTGCACATGATCTTTTTATGTGTACATTTACTGTGTATTCCTCAAATTTTTATTTATTACTTGAGAATTTAGCTATGAATATGATGTGTTTTTTCAAATATATCTCCTATTCTTCACCTCATTTGAAAAGTTCTTTCAATCTACCCAGTAAAGTTTACTTACTGGTTGTCTAATCATCAATTTACTTGGGTAACAAGAAGCAACCAATGTGTTTAACCTACTGGATATTAGAGTTCAGTGTCGTTATGATTTTTAATTGTAATTATGATAGTTATGATAATGCCCATAAAGAATAGAGATATCACAGGTTCAAGTGTATGAATATACTGGGCTTTATAACAAAAACGGGCATCAAAGAAAAAGGTAAAAATAGCCTCTTCAGTGTCGGTTGCTAAATATCACATTAATAAAAGGAGCAAACAAGTGTTACTAGAGCCAACACTAACACAGACATTACAGTTATACAAATTTTAATTTTAGCAGTAAGAATAAGAAATGTAATTTATCAAATGTTTTAATTTGATTTAATTTTTACCTTAATTATTTGTTCATGGGGGATAGTGTATGTGAACATGAGTGCAGATGTATATAATGTCCAGCAGGGGACAGTGGCATCTCTGAAGCTGGACTTGTAAGTCCCCTGATTTAGATGCTGGGAATCGAATGCAGATCTTCTGTAAAAGAAATTTGTTGTCTTTACCATTGAACCATTACTCAAAAACTGAAGATGGTAAAACATTTGAAAAGACATTTTGAGGGCTGTTTCATGTCTTCTGTATGAGAAAAGATAAAGCATTAAATCACAATATGAGATGAGCCCTAGTGGTAGAACTGAATATAATGATTAAAAATAAATAAGAATTAATAGATTTTTAAATGAATGTTAGGTTAGACTCCCCTGACGTTATGAACTTTTATTAATGGACAAGATTTAAGATAGAAAATAGACAGTATTCACATGAATGTAACATATTAGTTACATATGATTGGTGGGAATAAAATTGGTTTTCAACATTCAGAAAGGGAATAATAGACATGACTAGCAGTAATAGAATTTGTGTTGAATATGGATAACTCTATAGAAGAAAATGCAATGAAACAACCTATATGAAAATAATATGAAGGTTATCCATTCAGGCAGATGCCATTTAAAATCCTAGCTGGGCTGCCTTTTCTGGCCTCAGTGGAGAAGGATGCACTTAGCACTGATGAACTGTGGTGAGTTGATGGGAGAGAGGAGTGTCGTCTGAGGAGAAAGAGGAGAGAGGGGTTAGGAGGGTGGGAGAGTGGGACCAGGTGGAGAGGATGGAGGTGAATGTGATCAGGATATAACTTAAATAAATAAATAAATAAAGTGAAAAATAAAACCAGACAAAGCCTATTACCAATAGATAATTCTTTAATACCATTTGCTTCTTATCAGTCAGAAGAGAAGGTTATTAATTAGAATGTTTCTGCATGTGTTTCTTGTACTGAACTGTGTCTTGTGTTGCCATTTATTGTGTCTTGTGTTCACGCCTCTATACATTCACTTAAATGCATCTCAAAGAAGCTGACAGTGATTAGACTTAGGAAACCAATTATTGTTTATGTAAGTCTTTATTGAAGCCACTTTTAGTGATTCACTCACAAATACCATAATTCTTTCCTTTTGCAATAACCGTACATTAATTACTGCTACATCATAAAAGCCTATGACTCTTGTATACTCCCGTAACATTCAGCGTTAGAGAAATAGCAAGATTCTTGGCAGTCCACTCTTAAAAGATTGTGTCATTGTGAGAACATCATAGACTATACTTAAATATACTAACATGCAATTTATTTTACTAAGTGACAGAATTTTGTGTATACACATGCACACTTAGTCTATTAAACAAAAAGTGCTATTTTGTGCATGCCTAAATTCTTCTGTGTGTTTATGGAATGAATGACAGAAAATAAGAGCACATTTCTCCTAACAGCACGAGATCTTGATATTCAGTACAAGTTTTGGATCTTCATCTCATGTCCTAGTATAAACCAAAATGATGTGGTGAAGAGGAGAAATGAAATAATGGCCTCATGTTGATTCAGGTACTTTGTATAATCAGCTTGAACACTTGGGCCTTGAAATCAATGGAAATTGTCAGTAAACAATGGGATAAAGAGTTTCTATAATTATTTGTTAACCACCATTAGAAATAAACCCTGTTTATTAGATACTGCATATAGTGAAAGAGGGTGGAGTCTTCCAGAACTACATTTGATTATAGATATTTCTCCTTAAAACACAGTAGTGTTTACTTATTATAATAATAGCACATCTGTGAGGCATCTGTGAAGACAATGTAAGGAAAAAGGAGTGATTTTTGAAATTATTCTCCTTTGAATGAAAATTCTATCCCATGGCCTCCAATATGTAATTTCTAATAGAGATGTTAAAATTGTACTCTGAATCATGATGGGAAATTCTTAGTTGAATTCCTAACTTGGTGTTAGTTTCTAAGGCTTTTAGATTCTTGGATACTATACTGTGTGTTTAGAACTGATAAGTGTCCCCTTACTCTGGGATTATCATCCAAAGAATATTTCATTCTCATAAAATCTTCGGATACCAAAATGTCACGTACTCTACTTAGAATAATGATCATGTAGGGAAATGTATGTAATCCAAGTGTTAACTTACACAATGTTCTTCAAGATTTTTACATTTTCAACCTCATTTAAAATCCCTTTCTCTAATAGGACCCCAATAAATTTTAATATAGATAAAACGTTTCTGTAATTCAACTGGGAACTCTCTCAATTATAAATCATAATAAAACATTTTATTTGTAATAATGACTGTGTGAACATAATAGATTATATTGATTGCATTCTGATAGTCTAACATATATCAAATTATGAATATTTTAATATTTTTCATATTAAAAATATATCCATTTAAAAAGTGGTTGCATACAGAAGAGAAAATTAATTATTCTTACACTTGCAAAAAATAATTACATTATCTGCTTTAACTGACACTTAGGAAATATGTTTCAGTGTTCTGCCTTAAATAACTATGCTAAGTGGAAGCTAAAACACTATGGAAACATAGCTAGTAAGGATAACAATCCTAACTCACATAGGAAACTTTTCTAGTATTCCAAATGGTAGTAAGATTCAAGTCATGTAGAAAAAGTTACCACACTGGAGATATTTATGGACTTGTTAAGCTAAGGTCTCTTTTCACACTAAGTTCTTCTAGTTTATGGATCTTCAGGAATTAACACTGAGCAAATAGATAGAACTGGTTGTACTATTAAAAATTGTGCAAAATATATTAGGAATCCAAATACTAACTATTTTTATTGTTTTTTCACACAATGAAAGGAATAGACACACACAATATACTCAAAATAAGCTCTAAAGGAAATGTGTGTAATACACACTTTAATGCATTACAAATATCTGAGTGCTATTCAAAATAGCAAATAATAAGAGTTCACATGTAATGTCCACAGAATTAAGAGAGTATATAGCTCTCAGAGTAAGGGCTTGGAGGTCCAGATTTGTTGAGTTATAATTGATAGAGTTGTATACATGAAATGAGTAACATAAGTGATTTGAAAACATGTATGTTTAAGTGATTATTACAGTCAAGTTAATTAACACTTTCATCATCTCATATAATGATTCAATTTTATTCTTGTGTTAACATTTCAGCTCTATTGATTTACCAAAGATTAAGTACACAGGACATGACATTAACTTTATATTGTATTGTATATATTTTATTTGAAAATATATTATCTTTGTATGTGTGAAATATAAGAAAACATAATTTTTCTAATATTTTAAAAATTCTTTGAGAGTGTCAAACAATTTATTTGATCATTTTCCTTCAAGTTGTAACTTTGCATAAATATCATAAGATATGTCCCTAGCAATTTAATTCTATTTTATTTACATTTTTTTTAACATTTTCAATTTTTAATCTCTGTTTTAAGATTAATTGCATTGAGAGTGATAAAATCTTGAATATTTGTCTTTGAAGGCCTAGATTATTTCACTTAAAACTATATTCTTATATATTTACTCACAATTTTACAAAACATTGGATTAATGTTGTTGTAAAGACACATACACACATGTGTGTATATATGTGCTATGGGAAAATACTGTATTTTATGCATCAATTTCTGTTCTAAATGAAAATAAAGAGTCCCTTTCATACAAATGCTCACCAAATTTGCTCATGCTTTTTTTAGTAGTATTCACTCTATTACATCATGTTTAATATAGTGATTTTTTTCATTCGAACTTTTCCAATGATCACTGATATTCAACAGCCTTTGATATACATGATGTCTTTGAAAGAAGTTTTAAAATGTCTATATGCTTTCATTGTTTATGTTAAATTTAACCGTTAGTTTTCTTTTTTTTTTTTAATTTACTCCATTAGGTTGAATGTTTTCACTATATATCTTATATGTTAACCTTTTATTTTCTATAGAGTTTTCAAATATTTTCTGATATCATTTCATTACAAAAGTCTAAAATATATATACAATAAGAATATAGTATATATGATTAGGCGATATCTAATACCATAATATAAATTAAAAAACTAAAGTTTTCCTTTTCATATCCGGAAACATACAAGAATTTTCACACAAATATTCTTCTCAACACAATACTATAATTCTAAAAGAATATATAGTGAGAAAATAATAATTAAAAAATAGAAATAAATATTTTTATATTGTCAGATGACATAATATATATACAATATCCTAAATTTCCACTAAGACCTTGTTAAAACCAGCAAATGAAATAAAACTGAAAGATAGCCTTCCCCATGCAAAAATCAGGCATATTGTTGTGTTGACAAGAAATTGTATGGAAGTGAGTCACAGACCATGGAACTTTCAAGCCAGTATTCATTGGATTTTTCACCTATGTTTGATAGCTTTCATCCTGTTAGAAAATAATTTTCAAATTACCAAGAGTGGAACCATCAGTCTTACCCTGCTATGACCCCTACACCAAATAAGGATGGCCATGCCTGTCTAGACAGACATGCCTACTGGTGCAATGGTGTCAGTGAGAGGCAAATATCAAATATGAGATAGTCATCACTATATACATGATGGACTTAAAAAAATAACCAGAGGGAAAGAAAAAAAAGGAGGCACAGTGTCGGATAGGTATCAAAGGGAGAGTAAATCTGAGAGGAGTGAGAGAACAGAGGAAAATGATCAAAAAACATTACTTGCACTTCTGAAAGTACTAATATTTTTTGTATGATCAAGCTGTCCTACTTTTATAAACTTAAAAAAGTATGTCACAGTGGTACAATAGTCAAAACTGTATTAAGTTGGCATGGTTGATGATGGGGTGATGTTATGCATTCTTAATGTTAATTACCCTGTTCCCAGAGGTCTGCTTGCTATACACCAAGTGAAGCTCTGCTACCTTTCTTGTTAACCATTGTCTCTGATTGGTTAAATAAATCTTGGGGCCTAATATTGGACAAAGAGAGAGATAGGCGGGACTAAGGTGCTCAGACTTCTGAAGCAGAGAGGGTCTTGAGGTAGAGAAGCCTCCAAGATAAGCAGCTGGAGCAGGAAGGAGGACACATGCCATAGGCTGGAGAAAAGAGCATCATTCCATGTGGACTGAAACATGGGCATAGTGTGGAAAACAGCAGTCCAAAGGGATGTATGTGTATATGGGGTCGGATTTGAGGAATAGAATTTCGAGCTAGCTTAGATGGTCCAAAATTGCTCAATTCAGGCCAAGCCTTGTGAAAATCCATGTGGTGTCTGGTGTCATTTATAATGGTGGGTTAAGAATTATCACCACTTGACCAAATAAATATAACCTAACTACATGTTAAATAATTTAGTTACCCATTTTCTACAAATGCTCCCCAATGTGATTTAATTGAAAATTTCAACAGATTAACAGTGTTTCAGATATTATACTCAAAACACTGATAAACAATACCAGGTTTAAGCAAATAAGGTTTCATCAAAATAAAACCTTCTATACCTCAAAGAAATTACACAATACAGCGACAAGGCAGTGCAGCTTACCTGACAGAAGAACAGTGTTTCTTATATGAACAAATGTGCTTCTAAATCTGACTTTAAGGAAATAACATGTGGTTCCTCAGATAAAAGGGGATGACAATAAAAGCCTAAGGACTTGAGTTCAGCCTCTGAAATCCAAGATGGAAGATAAGCACTGACTTCTGTGATTGTCCTCTAGTGTATATATGCACACTATAACACATGTGCTTGCATTTACCCACCTCATCCACATAACAATAGTACATACATGATTGATAATTCGGAAAATTGTATGTAGCAAATCCTTTACTCCATAATTTTAATACTTTTATTATTTTACCTTGTCTTTCAGATTTTTGACCCAATATATAGCTATGAGATGATGTACCAGCAACCAGCATTTCAAAATAACCATCTACATTAAGATTATTTGGAGTGTGAAGCTCATTGTATTTAATTCAATACAAAGTTATTCTATGTCTTTCTACCTCTCTCTCTCTCATTCTTTCTCTGTGTGTGTCTATGTATGTATGTTTGTGTGATATATGTGTATGTATGTCTCTTTATGTTTGTGACATGCTGGTATAACTGCATATATGTGTGTGTGTGTGTATGGTACATGCAGAGACCAGATGTCAAGGTGAGTTCATTTCCTGAGTGACCACCATACCTTATTTATGATACAATATATTTTTTTTGTTGTTGTTGAACTATCTGGGAACGTTTAAGCAAACTGATTTTCCAATGAGCTCCAAGCATCTAGATATCTCTGGCAATCTTTGTCTGGTGTTATACGTGTGTGCCATATACAAGGCTTTTACATAAATGCTGAAGACAGAAGTCAGATTTTAATGCTTATACAACATTCCATTTATTGGCAGACCCATGTTTTAATCCCTAAATAGCATCTTATTATGTTTTTTTAAATCAATGATTAATGTTTCTAAAGATCAGAGGTGATAAATCTCAGTGTTAAAGTGCTACCGGGAATGCATAAGGACCAACAATAAATTAAAAAGAAATGAAGAAAGATATACAGAAAGGGGGATAATAAAGAATATTTTAGTAGATATATTTCAAGTAATGAAAGCAGAAATTAACCAAATAAAAATAATTAAATATCATAGATTTAACAATTCAGGAACTAGAAATATATTAAGAAAGCATCAAGAAAATGCAGAAGACAAAATTCAGAACAGAAAATTGAGTCCCAGAGGATGCAAACATCCAAGCATACATGCATATGTATTATATATGCACACAAGGGAAAACAATAAAGAACACGGGGCATAGTAAACATTGTTTAGCCTTGGTAAAAAACAGAATAGTTTTTCAACCTATTCCCATTTTAAAAATAGGTTAAGTAGCTACAGCTCTAACCCAATTGAAATGAAACTCATGCGTCTTTGTTTCAGGTAATTCTATTTTTTGTAATATGCTATCAGCAACATTATATATTGAATAGTACTTAAGCTAACTATGTGAATAGTAAAAACAGATAGTAAATTTAATAATGCTTAACAAGATTCAAAATCAATATTCATAATAGTATTATGGAAAATGTGCAGGAAGGACTGTGCCATACACATGTGTTTTAAGTCATAAGTGCAGTACTATTGTATAAAACACCTTTTGGTGGAATGTGAAATAAGCATTTGAACCATCCTTCCTGTCTTAATTGGTGTTAGTTGCTCTACGTAGACACTGTGACCAACTTATAACATAATGCATTTTACTGGGGCTTGCTTACAGGTTCAGAGAGTTAGTTCATACAGTTAGAAGGATTCTAGCAGAATGACAGTCATGACACTAGTGTAGAGACTTAGCATGATCTGCAAGTTGATGATAGTCAGAAGAAATCAGACTGGTCCTAGCATGGGTATTTTAAGCCCTAAGGCCCACCCTAAGTGACACATATCCTTCAACAAAGTCATACCCACATCTCCTAATTCTTCACAAACAATTTCAGTAATTGGGACCAAACATCCAAATATATGTACCTTTCTCATTCAAACCATCACATTTTCCATATATTTTAATGCATCCTTTAGATGGAAACTTTAAATTCAGCTTTCTTGTCATTATCTATAAAAAAATTGTCTTGGCATTTATCATTATTACAAACAATGCTGTGCTCCGTGCCCACATATTTTTCAAGTTTCAACCCTATAATCCTTATAGATTTGTGTTATAAAAAAAGAAATTGTGAACAGAAACCTGGATCCACTGTGTTGAACCATGTTCACTACAAACAATTCTAAGGAATCTATTGTTTAGATTACAAGTTTTTTTGAGATCCTAAGAAGATTTGTATTTCCCTCAGAAATAGGTTCCTTAACTATCATCCACACTGCCTTCACTATATCCACATCTGCTCTTTATAAGATTCTTCTATTATGTATTTATTTGTATGGAAATATGTGTGTGTGTGTGTGTGTGTGTGTGTGTGTGTGTGTGATGGGGAGAGAGGGAGTGTGTGTGTACACATGTATCAGTGCCCAAGGAGGCCAGGAGAGGGTGTAGGATTCCCTTGGAGCTTTCAACCAAACCTTAAACTAACAGATACATCTGATTGATGCTTGAGTCTCACAAATGGAATAAAATACTTTATTTCTGAAGTTCTTTTCAAAGAACACTCAAAGATCATCAAATGACAACCACAAATGAGAGACATAATGAGAAATAACAATCTGTTTTGTGGCATAATAATTATAGGTTTGGCATTAGTGTGGTTTAAAGAGAGAAAGATAAAGGCTTTTACTCTTACTTGCGTTGGTTCTGTGCTGGCCCTAGGAATGCTTGATTTGACGATTTCTTCTGTCCATCTATAATAAAAAACCTGTTGTGGAGGTTTTAAGTTTGAGCAAAACTCAGAGAAGTTATGGGCACTGCGAAGATAAACCTGAACTCACTATACTCAGCAGCTACCTAATTAGGAGAATTTGTCTGGTTTCTATTTGTAGGGTACATGCAGTTTTAGAAAAGAGAGGGGCCTGTTTTTCAACAGGAATAGGAGTTGAATTTAAAGAAATGTGACTCTGAAGACATAAAGGGATGTTGAATTAGGGTAATTCATCTATAATCTCCTAATATCAAGTCACTCAGACCTCTATGAAGACCGAATACAAGGGCCTGACGGTCGTCATGAGGAGGCCTTTTGATTTTGTTTTTGTTTTTGTTGTTGTTTATTTTGTTTGTTTTTTTTTTTACTATCTATCTACAAACTCCAGCAAGTTGAACAGAAATATTTCATCTTTGATGTAGCATTCTGTGAGCCCTTGGCCTGTCCTTTTACAAATGACCCACCTTGTTGTCCTTGTATGTAGCTTTTTCTTATCACATTTGGTGGTAGTTATGAGCTCCAGTTCTTGCCACAAGCCTCTTCTTGGATGAAGCAAGCATTCTTCAGATGCCATAGAAAAGAAGCTCAGGATGAGACCAATGACTTAAACTTGGGGTTGATGGGAGAGAAAGCTTAATACAAGTTTTTGTAAATATACCTTTTACTTTCGAGATTATGTTATAATTTAAGTTATAGGTTAAAAGACAGAGACGATCCTAGCAAAAGAGTAGGAAACACAAGAACCCAAGTCTATGCATGTTTCTCAGTTGAAAGTCAAACTTAAAAGTTCAAGATGCATTGTATGCTATTATTTTATTGACCAACAATTTACATCTCAAAGTATTAATGAGAACCCCTTTCCTTCTTTTATTTCTCTTTTTCAGTACTTGTCATAATAGGGTGGTTCTGGGGTACCTGGGGTGGGAATATAATTTGATATAATAAGGATCATGGCCTGATTTACAGACCATGACTAAAAGCAGTGGTTTGTTTCATCTCAAATATCCAGATAAGTGTCCATCACTGAAGGGAGTCATGGCAGATATGTAAGCAGTGCAGAAATGAAGAGGAAAAACAGAAGCAGATAACTTGGGAAAATTCTGATTACTGGTGTGTTCAGCTTGTTTTTTCACTGATGCCACCTATCCAGTGATGGCACTTCCACCAGAAGGCTGAGCATTGCCTTAATAATCAATAAAATTTCACATGCATTTGTCTATAATTAATCTGACAGAGAAATTTTCCCAATTGATGTTCTTCCCTGATAACTCAAGTTTGTGTCAAGTTGATAAAAAAAAAGAAAGGAAAGGAAGGAAGGAAGAAAAGAGAAGAGAGAAAGAACATCAAAAAATGTGATATTTTCTCTATTTTATAAAGCTTACTATCAAATATTGACTGTCTCTACTCTCAGCTGTTGAGAGTCTTTACCCAGACTCTAGTCTGAGAGATTTTTATTCTTTCCATGACTCACCGCACACTCAGCCTCATTGGTTAAATTATTAAAATCCTTTATACTGCATCATTGAATCTAATAAAATCTCTTCATATGATTTTATTTCGATAATTCACATTTTTTTTTTTGCTCCAGTAGAGCAGGCTAAGGTAGTTGTATTAAAAGCTAGACCACTAAAATCGGAAGACACTGAGAACAGCCTCTCGTCTAAGTGGAGAACACAAAGGCACCAAGCACCATGAACATCAATGAATAATGCTGAAAGACTACTAGGTCCAGCGGCTGACAGGGTGCCAGAGAGTTGCTCATCACTGCTCTCTCCAGTTACAAACCACTGACTCTGAAACCTCACAGCAGTTAATATAAAGGGATCTGCAGAGTGAGTTTTTTGATTTATATAGCAATTGTTCAACAGAGTGTGTATTGCTGACAATACTAGACAACACCTTAGACTGAGTTAGGCATGACTGAAGAAATTTAATATTTACAGTACCAGAGACTGATATGTATTAAATCTAGGTAATGGGTCTAATTTTGGGGTGTGGGGACAGTTTTTTGTTGAAAATGCATATCTTGCTATAACTTCAATAGCCAAAGTGACTTGCAAACTTCTTAGAGGCATTTTATCAGGCTGCTAATCAGACTTATGATAATGTACTACCCAAAGTCTAGTCTAATTACCTAGAGCTATTCCTTTATGATTGTTTTCAATATATGAAATATGGGATACAATTTTTCAGTCAATAGTCCTTATCTTTAGCTCCTTATCCCTCATTTGCCAAGGGATATGACTAAAGGTAGTCAAAAGGAAATGTGTGTGTTCCTGTGGGATAAATGTCATGTTAAAGACTTGTTAAACATATCATATTGTGTCAATGTCCTTATTCACAGGCCCCAGTTTTCTGTGCTTATTTATTTTATGCTCAGATTTCAATCTTAGTATGTTATTCATTCATAAAATGTATCTGGTAAAGGGTTAAAATATACATATCATTAAATATTATTAATGTATGCATTCTGAAGAAATGTGATTTTAATTTACATAACTAGAATATAAGTTGTTATAAAACCACACTATCATAAATCTGTGATTATTTTCCTTAATTTATCTGAAATAAACTGTACTAAGTAAATGTGACCTTTTAGTTTGATTCACAATACTACATATATACCAGTTCTCATTTTTCAAAGAATACAATTTTAAAGATATTAATAAAGTCATGCATTATGTCAAAAAAGTCACCCAGTACCTCAGTCTATTTTATTTGTGTCCTTCTTTTCCAGTAATAAAATAATGGATTTATGGGTTTTTATATTATTTTAATCTTTCCTTTACCTTTATATTTTGTAATACATATATCTTTGATGTTTCAAAATGTTGATTATTATTGTTAACTCTAAGGCAGTATTGAAGTTCCAATTTACAAATGATTGTTGGATATTTATGTATGCTGCCATAAAAAAAATAATGTTCAAGGCAATATAAAGTCATTAACTTTAGGATGCTGAATGAATTTGCCTCTGAAAATTGAACAAAAGATCTTGGGAAATCGGAGTCAGATGGAGGTAGAAAGGAAGATAGAAATTGGGAATGAAAGGTCCTGGAGGGAAAGAGGAAGAAAGATTCCCTCAGTAAACCTATAAAAAGTCAAATCCATACTTCTTCCATATGGTTTCATGAGGTTTGTCTACTTCTTACGTTTCATGTTGAGTTACGTAAAATTGCTTTCAGTAGATTCATTCATAAAACATGGTGGCTTTCAGGCCTGAGTTCTTGTGTCTAATCAGAAAGTTTGTGAAACATAATTAAAGGGATTTTTGAGTTTCTAGAGAATTAGAATTAAGAGGAGATATTACCATGTCTAAGTTCATGAAAACATACAATGATAATTTCCTGTAAACGAAGAATGCATCACACTGGGGTATGACTCATGCAAATCTTATCAAGTTCTATATAAGAAGAGTAAAAATAATGAGATGATTCTCACCTTGCCTATGTGGATTACATTTATTAATTTATGTTTGTTGAAGCATCTCTACATCTGCAAAATGAAGCCTACTTGGTTATGGAGTACAATCTTTTTGATGTATTATTTGGATTTTCTTTACAAAATTTTTTTTTGAGAATTTTTGCAACTCTTTTCACAAGAAAAATTGGGGTATAATTTTTTTTCTGGATCTTTGTGTGACTTAGGGATCAGAGTAATTGTGTCCTTCAAAAAATTGTATTTTCTTTATCTCTATTGTTTCTGATTTTGTGTTTTTATAGTTTGTATATATTTATATGCATATGTTTATTGTGCTTTTATTTGTTCTTTCTATTTTAAATTTTGTTGGGTTTTTAATATGTTTTATTCTTGCTTGTTTGTTGATCTATATCTTTTCTAAAGAAACAGAGAAAGAAGATGTGGAGTTGTAGGCATGGGTGTTGGAAAGGACTTGTTATGATGAGAGAGGGAAAAATCATGGTCAGATGGGCTTATGGAAAAATATTTTTGAAAAATTACTTTAAAAAAGAAGGGTAATTGGAACACAGCGGGATTCAAATGACTTAAGAAGTGATGTAATAGAAATCCCAGGATCGTAATAGAGGCAAATTTGCTGACTCATTGTTTATATTTGCATTGTGAACTTAGCACTGGAAAGCAATCTATGCCCACAGGAATGCTGCAAAGAGACTCAGCAAATACAATACAGTCAACTGCAGAATATAACATTAGTTTCACAGGTTAGACCAGAATAAAAGTGATGTCTGTCAAGTTTAAAGTTGTCATAATAACTAAATAACTAAATAACTCAATAAGCAAATATTGAGACTGTTTTTCTATTTGAGCCCTGAAATGCAAGTTAGACATTGAATAAACAAAAACGACTATTGATCTATTCCTCCTCTGTGATCAAGTGGAAATAAGAAAGTATCACTATTAAAAACAAGAATGAGTATAACTAAACTGGTTTATTTTAACTTCATTGACTTAACAGAGTGGTCAAGTATTATTTAGAAATTTAATTACTTTCCATTTATATCATCATGTGTTTATCATGTATAATGCTACTTTTGAAAAAATAACTTCCCAGTATCATTTGCAATGAATTCTCTAAAGATACATTTATAAAGTGTTCCCACTTAGATCTCATTCCCTCCTTGTTAATTTAAGTTTTGTGAACTGTCTATAATAAATTTTCAATTTTATTATTAAAGTATATATGATAAATGAAATAAAATGAATTCCCAGTGATATTTTAAGCACGTAACATTTATATTTGATATCATTTATTTTCACACAGGTTTCCTGTGACAGCTTTAAGGTTTCCCATGACACTGAGCCTGGTTGAAGTAGAGGTAATTTTATAGAATATCAAATGCAGTACTACAACACTCAAGAAGACCTGGAGAACATTTTTGGTGCTAAGCTTGTTCTGTATTATGGAATGTATTGCAGATGGCAGAACAAGAGATTCCAAAGTACTTCAACAAACTTAGGCTCCAATGTTGCAGTTACTTTTTTAGAGGAAAGGAATCTACAACACCTTGGAAAGTTACGTTTAGCAATATCTCTAATATTGCTTTAAAATTATTAATTTTTAGATCCAGAACACCCTCTTGATTCCTAAACAACTCAAAATTTAACTATGAGACTCTACCTATCTAGTCTTCAACCACCTCAGAGACTTGAGAGTGATAAATATATATAATTATATAGGAAGTGCAGGGCCTGCAGCTTCCAAAACTAAGAAATGACATACCGGTGGCTGCCTGGACAGTTCCCATTTTCTCTCCATACATTACAGAATCAATCTTCAGCCATTTGGCCCCGTTTCTCTGACAGATATTGATTGTAGAGCAGGAATTATGAAGGACTTATCTACCCTGTCTTGGTAGAGCTAGGCTGTCGACTTACCTGCTTCTAAGTTTTGTCGTTTTTGGACAGCATTCTGTCTACAGTTGAAGCAAGGGGTTTTTCTTGCCACTAATTCAACCATCTCCCACTGGAGATTCTTCGATACACATCTTCTACTTGGAGTAGAATAGGGGGTGCTGTCAGGAGCTGACATGTCTCGATATCAAAAAATCTTAAGTTAAGAAAACATCTTTGAATGACATATTCTATAGATCTCTTGAGGTTTTTGAAGATGCCCTATCTATCTCTTATATTTAGATAAGCAAATGTTGCTTGTCTCCTAGCAACTTGATTTCTGATTAGCTTTGAAAATAACTGTGATTCAAGCTAGTATGAAAGCTGAGTTGGATATAGAACTTTAAACTCATGGAGATGGTTAGATAGTAGAATGTTAAAGTTGGGTGCCAAATACATATGGACTGGACATTGGGAATGTATGCTAAGCCATATAACTCTCATAATTGTGGCCTATTTATTTATGTTGTTTAGTATTGTATTTATTGTAAATAACCAAGAACCATTCATTGGACTGAAAGGGAGAGCTGTTGGGGGGAGAAAGATATACCTTAAACTAAAAAAAAAAAAAAAGTAGAGGATGGGTGGTTGAGGGGGAAGAGGGTGGAAGGGTGGGACTGGAGGGGGGATTAAGGAGGGGATTGTGATTGAGATGTAACTTGAAGAAATAAAAAATAAATTAAAAAATTACTAATTTTAATTGATATAGCATTTTTTGAAATGCATATTTGATTATCAAAATTAAGATATTTTTGTCCAATCTAATGCAATTATAAGAAAAACAAGGCAACACAGCTCAAGTAAAAACTAAAACTAAAGAAAATATGAGTCAGATATACTTAACTATTTCTGGTAGCAGACATTGAAACTCAGGGCACACAAAAGCTTGACAAACACTCGTCTACTAACATACATCACCACTCCTTAATTGATTTCTTTTATAACAGCCCTTTCATGAGTACACTAAATGTGATGGTTAGAGTGGGTGCTGCTAACTTTATTGAAGGGCACCTACTGCGCCACCCTGTAACCCATCATGTATATTCTAGGCTCAGTGTTGTTTCTCTGTAGGGTGGTAGCCTCATGCTACATACATCAAAAATGAGTACCCTGCAGTTGATATTTTCTGTAGATACTGTCACCATTAATGCTTGACAAGGACAAGGCTTTTCTATTTACATGAGACTGAACTGGGGAAGGCTTTATCACTCCTACGAGTCTGAGACACTGGAGTCCTTGATGTGGCTATACTCATATCAATACACACAGTCGGGATTTATTCTACTCACAACACTGTGAGCCAGTAGAAGTATATACTGCTTCAGCCATTTTGTTAAGAGAATGATAATGGTTCTAATTAAAATGAGACAATATTAGAAGCAGAGAGTAACAGCAAAAATAACTTAAAACAATATTCCAGGAAGTTTGGGGAGAAGTTGAAACAGTCATTCATTAGTTAAACTGTACTTTCAAAAACTACATCTGTAAAGTCTAGCTAACATGACCGCCCATACAGAAGGTGAACAAGGATGACACCATTAGAAATGTGAAAGTGTACAGTACCGAGACTACTATAAGGGTTCATTCCTAGCCCACAACTAAGGAATTCTGAAAATGAGAGAATTAAGGGAAGAGCACATCAATTGTTTATCCAATATTAAATGAAAATGTAAATTTGAGTAACAGTAAATAAACTGAGCAGAGACCCCCAAATCCACAGGCCCTCACACATGTGTATGTGCTGTGTGTGTGTTATTAAAAAGGCAATGAATTTGAAAGAAATTAAGGAAGGAATATTGGAAGTTTTGGAGGAAGAAAAACAAAGGTTAAAATGGCATAATTATAATCTCAAAAATAAACTAAATAACCAAAAGGAATAAAAATTTTTCAAATAATTTTTAAAACTTTCAAGTAGACTTTAAAGATTATTTTTTGACAGTGTATAAGGATATAACTACAAAGTCCTTAATATTTCACTTAAAGCTAGTGAAAATTTACACTGTCCAGAAATTTAGTAAATTTTTAATATAATTGGAGTAAATACTAGTTAATGTCACTTAAATTGCTTCTATATAATGGAGATAATTGTTAATTTGCATAAGTGATACAATAATTTATCTCATTGCCATGTTTTGGATCTTAAATTTCCACAAAGGTTCTTGTGTCACTTTTGGGAGGTAGTGGGAATGATAATGAGTGGGAGTTGCTTAGAGATAGGTGAAGAGGACCAAAAAGAATTATTTCATTATGTTGTCTGTTTTGATCTCTTCTCCCCAAAAGGGGAGAAGGTTTGTACCCTCATAAACTTTTGAATTAGAAAGGGCCAAAATAATCAGTCTAATGATCAGGGACATGTTGTATTAGGCTTGCCAGGTCTAATACAACAGGAATGAAATTGCTGAAATGTGGACTAACATAAATCTTTAATCTGCAAAATTGCTTATGTCAGGAATTTTGTCACAATGGCAAATATCTAAAATGGGATAACAGAGATGTTGGCAGCAACAAGAATGTTGAATCAGGAGGAATATTCAATTTTCAGTCATTATCTTATAATGAAGCCATTGTCTACTTTTGGAATCACAAACATTCAATGACAAATTTATGGTTAAATATGTTGTCCTTTTTTTCATTCATCACTTATGTTTGTATTGGTACAAAGTACTTTTTTCTTCAGGCAACATTCAAAATTTTAAGAAACTTTTCAGATGAAATATTACTTAGATGTGTTCTCTCTCTCTCTCTCTCTCTCTCTGTGTGTGTGTGTGTGTGTGTGTGTGTGTGTGTACTACTGAGTGAAAGAATTTGATTTGCATCCACTTATAGCCATTATTTCTAAGTGGCTTCAAAGCATTAGTCAGAGCTGATACTACTTTAGCTACTAAATTTACTCTTACTTCTTTTGCCTGTTGTAACAATCTAATCTGTTCTGTTCTGTTCTGTTCTGCAATACTCATTTACCACTTAAAGGGATCAGGATGTTCCTGTCCCTCTATTTCAGTAATCTCTTAAGTAAACTAAAAGTAATCTACTTGTAGTAAATAGCCCTTAACTCATTATCGTCTAACTTGTTCAAAGTTCTCTTCATCTCCAATTGCTTTGAATAATTTGCCGCATTATGATTTTCAATGATTTCAAACATTACAGAAGCATGATGACATTGGTGCTTTGTGAAAATTTAACTGACCAGAGTGGACATGAGACGTGGACTTTGAGCCAACATGGCAAATTAATAAAGATAGCACACACTATACATATTGATATTTAAGCTAATAGATCATAAAAATTGTATTCATTTACAATAAAAAATACTAGGTAATTAGCAAATGTGTTATATGTAACACTCATCCCAGGAACTCAGTTAAGCTAAATAAGGAATTTCAATAGTTTGGATCTATAAAGTCCCAAGTTTCAGGCATTAGAGGTTTGATGACAGAGAGGCACTACTGTTATTTGTTAGAAACTCTAAAGCAAAACCCCTTCTTACGAGGTTGTCTTAAGCCAATGATGACATGACTCTGAAGAGGAATATGGGATAAATTATATATTTTCTGCATACACAGCCCATAAAGGCTCAAAAGCAGTGGTTCTAAGTGTATATACTAAGAAATCCTCATTGTGAGACAGTCAGCAATTCTTTTTTAAATGGGTTATCTTGTGCATTTTACAGTAGAAAGTGAAATTGTAGTAATATAGGATTATATTATAATAATTTATACAAGAATGGTGTGAATGACATACTCTCCCTCTATGATAATGAAGGAAATTACATGCTAATGTTGTGCATCTATCCAGATGATGAACACAGGGGTTCTCTAGACAACGTCATTTGAAAAATTTCTCCTGACTTTCTCAGCTCATATAGTCTGATAAAACCCTTTGTACTATTTACTAGTGATAATCAATGTTTATCTGAGAAAGACAATTATTGAGCAGACATTGGATATTTTCAGGCTTGTACCCTGAGCCTCTCTATTTGTTCCATAAACTATTTATGTCCTCAAGTATTTTCGCTTTTTCTTTCTGTCTGTAGGAGACACCTCATTGCCCTAGACTCTACCTGAGAAGAGCAATGTGATAATAACTCCTCAAGAAGATTTTTCATTTCACTCTAAGTTTGTTCACTTTTGTTTATTGTCTTCTTTCTTCAGTTTCCTGACAGGATTTCAAAACTTGCAGTGTTTTATCTTCCATATTTCTAAATTGAGTAAGAGTTATGGCTCATGATAATTTCTATGCCTCACTGGTTGCTCAAAAATCTTCACTCTTTCTTTACCATATTTTTTGAATATAAATATATCACTTCACTTTCCCTTTTCTCACTCCAAAGCTTCACTTATAGTGCTGGACATTGTCATTTTAATTCATGCCTTATTCTAATTTAATTTATGAGTGTGTCCATGCATGTGTGTGTGGATTCATAAATATATAAATACAACCAGTATAAATTAAATGAGTTTTATTTTGTGATAATATTTAGATCTAAAAATTATATATAATATATATTTTATATTTCATATTTATTTCATATACATGAAATAAAATGTAAGATGTCATGTTGACACAGAGGGTAAAAGGTGCTGTAATAAAACCTAAAGGCCTGAGTTTAATCCCTAGGAACCATTTGGTAAAAGAAGAAAAGTAATACTCATATGTTGTCATTGACCTCTGTGGTGATCGGAATAGGACTAAATTTCTGAAATGTAATACAGCCCCAGCTAAATCCTTTTCTTTATAAGAATCATGATGTCTCTTCACATTTATAGACCATTAACTAAGACAACCTTCATATGTGTACAATGGCAAGTACTTGTTCCCATAAATAGATAATTACAGAAAGTATGATGGATTTATAGCTTGTTGGTAATATTAAAATTACAGTGGACTTGAAATTAAAAAAATTGTAGAAAGCAGTAAAAATAATCATAAGTGACCCCAAAAATTCCACCAGAGAACTCATACAGCTGATGAACACCTTCAGCAAGGTGGCTGGATACAAAACTAACTCAAAAAAATCAGAAACCCTTCTTTATACAACAAACAAATGGGCTGAGAAAGAAATAAGGGAAACAACTCCCTTCACAATAGCCACAAACAATATAAAATACCTGGAGGTAACTCTAACCAAGCAAGTAAAGGACCTGTACAAGAAGAACTTCAAACTCTTGAAGAAAGAAATTGAAGAAGCCTTTAGAAGATAGAAAGATCTCCCATGCTCATGGATATGTAGGGTCAACATAATAAAAATGGCCATCCTACCAAAAGCAATATATAGATTCAATGCAATTCCTATGAAAATACCAACACAATTTTTTATAGACTTGGAAAGAGCTATTCTCAATTTCATATGGAACAACAAAAAAAACCAAGAATAGCTAAATCCATACTGTACAATAAAAAAAAAAAAAACACCTGGAGGTATCACCATCCCAGATTTCAAGCTGTACTACAGAGCAATAATAGTAAAAACAGCATGGTATTGGTATAGAAACAGACCAGTAAATAAATGGAATCGAATTGAAGACTCAGAAATGAGCCCACACACCTATGGCCACCTAATTTTTGACAAAGAAGCCAAAACTGCACAATTGAAGGACAGCATCTTCAACAAATGGTGCTGGTCCAATTGGATGCCCACCCATAAAAGAATGAAATTAGACCCATACTTATCATCTTTTACAAAACTTAAATCCAAGTGAATCAAAGACCTTAACATAATGCAGGTCACACTAAATCTACTAGAAGAAAAAGTGGGAAAAACCCTCGAACTCATTGGCACATGTGACAACTTCCTGAACAGAACACCAACAGCTCAGGTCCTGAGAACAACAATCAATAAATGAGACTTCATGAAACTGAAAAGCTTCTGTAAGGCAAGAGACACTGTCATTCGAACAAAATGACACCCTACAGACTGGGAGAAAATCTTCACCAACCCCACATCTGACAGAAGGCTAATATCCAAAATCTACAAAGAACTCAAGAAATTAAATGCCAAGAAACCAAATACCAATCAAAAAATGGGGGACAGAGCTAAATAGAGAATTCACAAAGGAGAAATCCCTAATGGCCTAGAGACACCTGAAGAAATGCTCAACATCCTTAATCATCAGAGAAATGCAACTCAAGAAGACTCTGAGATTCCATCTCACACCTGTCAGAATAGCTAAGATCAAAAGCTCAAATGACAGCACATGCTGGTGAGGGTGTGGAGAAAGGGAACCCTGCTCCATTGCTGGTGGGAGTGCAGGCTTGTGCAAACACTATGGAGGTCTGTATGGCGATATCTTAGAAATCTTGGAATAGCTTTGCCTCAGGACCCAGCCATACCACTTCTGGGTGTACATCCAAATGACTCCTCACCAAATCACAAGGAAGTTTCCTCATCTATGTTCATAGCAGCCTTATTTGTAATAGCTAGAAACTGGAAAGAACCCAGATGTCCCTCAACTGAGGAATGGATTAAAAACTGTGGTACATCAATACAATGGAATATTACCCAGCTATGAGAAACAATGAAATTATGCAATTTGCAGTCAAATGGATGGAACTAGAGAAGCTCATCCTGAGTGAGTTAACCCAGTCTCAGAAGGATGTACATGGCATCTATTCACTTATAGTAGGATTTTAGCTATATAGTACAGAATATCTGTATTACAATCAACACACCAAAGGGAACATGGACATAGACTTTTTTTTCTTTTTTTATTGTTGTTGTTTGTTTTTGTTGGTTTGTTTGATTGTTGGTCTGTTTTTTAGTTTTCCCTCCCTAGCAATGAGACACTTTTCACTGGTGGTACTGCCTTGTAGGCCCCCAGTGTATGAAGAGGCTCTTGGCCCTCATATGAATTCTGAACTGGTGCGAGGGACTGTTATGTAGGGACACTCCACTCCAGAGGAGCAAGATGGAAGGGTTAGGGGGTAGAGGATGGAGAGCGGGGCTGGGGAGGGGGGAAAGTGGGCAATACGATGGAGATGTAAACTGAAGCAACAAATAAATAAATTTATCAATTAAAAAAAAATCACAATCCCCCCCAAAATTGGATTATATAGTGTAATAATCACCCTAAGAATGATATTGCTTCATCTAGAATACAGTATGTTGTCTCTGTTTTGGGGTGGGGGTTAAATTGTAAGTTCAATGAAGTGGGTTTTTTTTTACACTATTTTAATTATTGGCCCAAACTATTGTGTGTTACACTTATTTAAGCACGTAGTAAATGTCTTGTCATTGAACAAGAATTAATTGTGAACTATTATCTAAGCACACTAGTATTGATTGATTTTATCAAATTGTTTGCTATAGAAAAATAGCACCAAAATATTATTAAAATCTCATGAACAGCAATTCAACACATCTCTTTTTCATCAGAGCTCAAGTTGGATGTCAGTGAGACACTTTGGAACGCTGAATTAATTGTTCTAGGATTCGTGAGCCCCACAATACTGCTGTACTGTACAAAATAGCACTGCAGAGTATGTCTGCCAAATGCAATACAATCACAACTAGTCTGTCAGAAAGTATTCTCTTAATTTCAAAAAATGAAATTTATCAATTTCTTCTAAAAAGTTTTATATTTTTGTAGCAAAAGCTATAAGAAAAGTTTATTTTTGCAATTGGGACTTGTAGATATAACCATGTTACTTATAAGACAAGATAGTCTTCATTTAAGGGTACTATATATTATATAATGTAAATTTTAATATAAATAAATTGCATATTTCCATGTTATTGTCCATGTTGTCTCCATTGATCATTTGTGCCAGAACTAAATAATAGCTCTACTAATACATAACTTTTTATTATAATATCTTTTTATTTACTATGTAGTCATCTGTTTCCTATTAAACAATTTATATTATATATGTCACAGATATCAATGAAACACATTTTTCGTGATTAACACATATTAGGATTTTAAACTGTATGTATGAATTTATTTACTTAATTACATTCATAATTTCATAATTATATACAAAATTATTAACCTTATATTATTAAAAATTATTTTAAATTGTATTTACTCCTTAAATAGCATCATACCTTTTACTGATTAAGATATAGTGACTGTATTATAGGTAAGTATTGTTTCTCTATACTCATAGTTAAATTAATACTAAATAATTAGTCATTTATGATTCAGAAACATTGCTACAATTTCATTACTGTCTTGGCTATTTTTTCTCTTACTATGATAAGAATTTAAAACCAAGACAACTTATACATGGAAATCCTTACTTGGGGCCTATGATTTCAGAGAGTTAGAGTCCATGATAACCATAGATGTAAGCATGGCACCAGGAAAGAAGCCATGGGTTTGGAGCAGAAGTCAGGTGCTTACTAGGAAGTTGTGTCAGTATTTTGAAATGTCAAAGAGTATCCCAAATGACAGATTTCCTCCAACAAGGGCATATCTATTAATCATTCCCAAACAGTTTCCTTAACTGAGGGCCAAGTATTCAAACATAGTACCTATTCTCACTCAAACCAATACAGTTATCAACGTTTTCATCTGATGTATAACTACTTTTTGTTTTTTATACAAAATATTACATTGAAACACAGGAATGTAACAGTAAATACTTTTCTAAATTGGAAATAACCAACATATAATAAACTTCATAAACATTTATACCAATGTTTGGGAATGGACATGTGTGATATATACATGTGTGCACATGTGTGATGTATTGAGACCTAAGATTTATGAGAATATATTAATACAAATTCTGTTACACTCAAAGATATGAAAGTGCTGCATAGCAGTGTTAATACTGGAAGTTCTTAGAACCCTAAATGATCTATATGCTACTCATATTATTAGAATCATCAATCACCATCAAAAAAGTACTTGATAGGATTACATATTAGGAGCTCATAAAGCAAAGTATATTGTAGAGAGCTGCGATGTGCCGTGCCCTAAAGATGGCGCCGGTTTCTGCCTTCCACCAGCCCGACGGTGAGCGCTCTCGATGATAAGCAAGTCCATATTTGGCTAAGACCGCTGATCTGGCTTGCTTCCGCATAAGTGGGCCTCTAAGATAGCACTACGTGGCTTTACTTGATTGGCTGTTCATTTTAGTATTTAGCCTGTGGGTTGGGTCTGCCCGGGCATTCAGAATTCGGAATTCAGAAGACTGTTTTCAAGGGACCTGAATAAACTGCTGGAGAAGAGCTTTTGTGAGTTGCGTCATCCTTGCTGGTCGAGGGGGATGCGAAAAGTGGTGGCCCGTACAGGGACCCAGAAAAGACTCAGAACTCCTGCAGTCAGGGGCAGCGCTGGTAAGTTCCTAAGATAAATTAGGACAATAAAGTTTCACGGAGATAGCGAACACAAAGTAAAGATTCGCGGATAATAGCGAACATACGGTAAAGATTCGCGGAGATAGTGAACATAAAGTAAAGATTTGCGGATAATAGCGAACATACGGTAAAGATTCGCAGAGATAGCGAACAAAAGGTACAGTTTCGCGGGGAAGCTGCGAACCGAAAGTAATTTTTTTTTTAATAATTTATTTTTTATTTCTTCAAGTTACATCTCAATCACAATCCCCTCCCTACTCCCCCCTCCAGTCCCACCCTTCCACCCTCCTCCCCCTCAGCCCCACCATCCTCTTCCCTTCT
>CAJQZJ010033103.1:485437-509463 GCA_907164525.1 Lophiomys imhausi | reverse complement strand
AATGGCCCAGTATACCTTCCCAATGTCCAGTTCATACATATTTGGCCCCTGACTTTAACCTTCTACCTTCTAACCATCTCCATGAGTTTAAAGTTCTATAACTGACTTAGTTTTCATACTAACTTGCATCACTATTATAACCATCTTCTTAGATCTAGAACGCCCTCTTCATTCCTAAACAACTCAAAATTTAGCTATGAGACTCAAGCTGTCTATTCTTCAACCACCTCAGAGAGCTGAGAAGGATAAATATATCTGATTGTATAGGAAGTTCAGGGCCTGCAGCTTCCAATACTAAGAAATGACAAACCAGTGACTACCTGGACAGTTCCCATTTTCTCTCCATACATTCCAGCATCAGTCTTCAGCCTTTTGGTCCTGTTTCTCTGACAGACATTTATTGTAGAGCAGGGATTGTGAAGAACTAACCTACCCTGTCTTGGCAGAGCTAGGCTGTCGACTTCCCTGCTACCAAGTTTTGTCCTTTTGGACAGCAGTCTGTCTGCAGTTGAAGCAAGGAGTTTTTACATGTCAAAAGATAGGCTTGCCACTAATTCAACCATCTCACATTGGAGATTCTTCGATGCTTTTCTTCTACTTGGAGTAGAATAGGGGGTGCTGTCAGGAGCTGATATGTCACGACATCAAAAAAAAAAAATCTTAATTTAAGACCACATCTTTGAATGCCCTATTCTGCAGATCTCTTGGGGTTTTTGAAGATGCCCTATCCATCTCTTGTATTTAGATAAGCAAATGTTGCTTGTCTCTTAACAACTTGATTACTGAGTAGCTTAGAGAATATCTGTGATAGACTGTCTTAGTAGCTAACAAGGTGACATGCATGCATGACTAGGAGTTTGTTTTTCTTAACTATCCTAAACAATTTAAGATGATTGGTATCAAGAGGCTAGAACTTCACATTTCATTTTTAAGTATCTCTAGGTATGATACCATTAGGAAGCGTTACCTTAAATTTTGTATCAATATACAAAGATCTATTCAAATGTGGCTAAATATACTCTTAATTTTGTATCAATATACAAAGATCAATGCCTATGCGGCCCAATATAATCTTAATATTGCGTCCATATACTAGGGTCAATACCATTGTGGCCAACTATAATCTTAGTTTTGTATCAATATACAAATATCAATACTGACGTAGACCAATACAATCTTATTTTTGCACAATAAACAATGGTCAATACCACTTTAGCCAAATATACTATTAATTTTGTATCAATATACAAGGGTATAAGGGCATATTCAATAATGTGACCTTTCTTCTTGATCCTTCCTGTGCTGTGTCTCGATTTTTCTCTCGTCCATGCATTCCTACATAGGAGATAAAGAAGGATACAGAAAAGGGAAAGAAGGAATACCCTGGGTCTAACGTCCAAAACCCATTAATCAGGACCATTTAACAACTTGTAATCTCTTCCTCTAAATAACAGTGTTTTCAGTTGTCCTTTAAATAACCGAAAAAAGGGGGGGCGGAGAAACACCCTCCCCACCCTCTGGGTATGGGACCTCGCTCTCTTAAAATGACTTCCTGCTGATTTGGGTCGCAGTAAACCTGTTTGGGGCCCAAACCAAAATGGAAAAATGGTTAAAAATGTTTATACAATCCTTTTATGTTCAGTCCTTCTGTTCTCAGCTGTTTAGATGACTTAAGGAGTTTATAGGCAGAAGCTGAACTTCCAGGCTTTACTGAGGTTCTGGCTGGGCCATTGTGTAGAGCTGAACGGTCTTAGCGGTATTGAGTTGTTGTGGTTGTAGGCTTTTGATGGAGACATCTATTGAGGGAGTCTGTCAGGCTGAATCATCTAGGTCACTCGTCTTCTTTTGGTGTCTGATTCTGATTTCTGCTGAGGTTTCCGTTGTCCAGTTGTCCCTGGGTTTCTTGAATGGATGCTTTGATTGTCCTGGAATGATAAGAACAGAGCCCTGCCCTATTCCTCACTCAGGGACAATAGCCCTCTTTTTTTGTGGGGGGGGTAGGTAATATTTCTCCTGAAGCAAATTTGGTTTTTGAGAATATATAAAAAGTGTTATCTTTCAATCTGGTTTAAAGAAGAAATTATTTTGTTATTTTGGAGCTAAACCAGCTTTAGTGTATATATTTTGAGGTCTCAAAGGACAATTTGTTTGTGTTGTGTGGGCCTTTTGTAAGTAGCTTTTAAACTTAGGTCCTTCCAAATCCTATGTGTGTGTCTCTGCATTCTAAATATTGGGATCCAAGACCTGTGGTTCCCATCTAAAGGGATTAAAGATGTGTTCCACCACTCCTGGATCAAAGTTTTTATTTATTTAGAGTTTGTTTTGTATCAGGCTGACCTTGAGCTCTGACATCTGCCTGTTTCTGTCTCTAGTGTGTTGGGGTTAAGGGTGTACTCTTCTTGAATGATGGGATTAAGGGTGTGTACCCTCACCACCCTTTTCCGTGTAACTCTAGAATTTATAAGACCATTAACACTTTGGTGCTCCTCCCGTCTCTGCTGAAGTTAAAGGCATGGGTTAACACCACATTTCCCCTGTATTTTACCTTAGCTCTACGTTTTTTCGACACTTGGAAGTTCATAAAACCAGGTTGAACGGCTGTGTACTTTAATTTATTTACAGTGTATTAACGTTGTTACCTGCTTTTTTTTTAGTAAATTTATTTGTTTGTTTCTACAGGTTACACCCTTGACATATTGTCCTCTTTTCCTGATTCCCAGGCCCAGGTCCCATGCTCTACTCCCTGACCCTTCCATTTTGATCCTCTGGGGTGGAGTGTCCCTGCATACCAGTCTCTCACCACAGAACAGGAGTCATATGAGGGCTGAGGGCCTCTTCATACACCGGGGGTCTACGAGGCAGTACTGCCAGTGAAAGGTGTCTCCTTGCTACGGGGGGGAAACGAAAAAAAAAAAAAAACCAACAGACACACAAACCCACAAAAGCAAAGAACAACAACCAAAAAAGAGAGGAAAAAGAAACAGAAAAAAAGAGGGAAAGGAAAGAGAAAAAGAAATGAAAAGAAAAAAGAAATTCATGTCCATGTTCCTTTTGGTTTGTTGGTTGTAGTACAGATATCCTGTACGATATAGCTAAAATCCTACTATAAGTGAATAGATGCCATGTGCATCCTTCTGAGTCTGGGTTAGCTCACTCAGGATGAGCTTCTCTAGATCCATCCATTTGGTTGCAAATTGCATGATTTCATTGTTTCTTATAGCTGAGTAGTATTCCATTGTATAGATGTACCACAATTTTTTAATCCATTCTTCAGTTGAGGGACATCTGGGTTGTTTCCAGTTTCTAGCTATTACAAATAAGGCTGCTATGAACATAGATGAGGAGACTTCCCTATGTCTCCGTGAGGTGTCCTTTGGGTGTATACCCAGAAGTGGTATGGCTGGATCCTGTGGCAAAGTTATTCCAAGGTTTCTAAGATATCTCCAGACAGACCTCCATAGTGGTTGCACAAGTCTGCACTCCCACCAGCAATGGAGGAGGGTTCCCCTTTCTCCACACCCTCGCCAGCATGTGCTGTCATTTGAGCTCTTTATCTTAGCCATTCTGACAGGTGTGAGATGGAATCTCAGGGTCTTCTTGAGTTGCACTTCTCTGATGATTAAGGATGCTGAGCATTTCTTCAGGTGACTCTCGGCCATTAGGGATTCCTCCTTTGTGAATTCTCTATTTAGCTCCGTCTCCCATTTTTTGATTGGATTATTTGGTTTCTTGGCATTTAATTTCTTGAGTTCTTTGTAGATTTTAGATAATAGCCCTCTATCAGATGTGGGGTTGGTGAAGATTTTCTCCCAGTCTGTAGGATGCCGTTTTGTTCGAATGACAGTGTCTTTTGTCTTACAGAAGCTTTTCAGTTTCATGAGGTCCCTTTTATTGATTGTTGATCTCAGGTCCTGAGCTGTTGGTGTTCTGTTCAGGAAGTTGTCACCTGTGCCAATGAGTTCGAGGGTTTCTCCTACTTTTTCTTCTAGTATCTTTAGTGTGGCCGGCCTTATGTTAAGGTCTTTGATCCACTGGGAATTAAGTTTTGTACAAGGTGATAGGTATGGGTCTAATTTCATTCTTTTGCAAGTGGATATCCAGTTGGACCAGCACCATTTGTTGAAGATGCTGTCCTTATTCCATTGTGCGGTTTTGGCTTCTTTGTCAAAGATTAGTTGGCCATAGGTTTGTGGGTCCATGTTTGGGTCTTCAATTCGATTCCATTGATCCACTGGTCTGTTTCTATACCAGTACCATGCTGTTTTTATTATTATTGTTCTGTAGTACAGCTTGAAATCTGGGATGGTGATACCTCTAGATGCTTTTTTATTGTAAAGGATTGACTTAGTTATTCTGGGTTTTTTGTTGTTCCATATGAAGTTGAGTATAGCTTTTTCCAAGTCTATAAAGAATTGTGTTGGTATTTTGATAGGAATTGCATTGAATCTATATATTGCTTTTGGTAGAATAGCCATTTTTATTATGTTGATCCTACCTATCCATGAGCACGGGAGATGTTTCCATCTTCTAAATGCCTCTTCCATTTCTTTCTTCAGGAGCTTGAAGTTCTTGTTATATAGGTCCTTTACTTGCTTGGTTAGAGTTACCCCCAGGTACTTTATATTGTTTGTGGCTATTGTGAAGGGGATTGTTTCCCTTATTTCTTTTTCGGTGTGCTTGTTTGTTGCATAAAGAAGGGTTTCTGATTTTTTTGAGTTAATTTTGTATCCAGCAACCTTGCTGAAGTTGTTTATCAGCTGTAAGAGTTCTTTGGTGGAGTTTTTTGGGGTCGCTTATGTATACTAACATATCATCGGCGAATAGGGATAATTTGACTTCTTCATTTCCAATGTTTATCCCTTTGATTTCCTTTAGTTGTCTTATTACTCTAGCAAGAACTTCAAGTACTATATTGAAGAGATATGGTGAAAGTGGACATCCTTGTCTTGTCCCTGAGTTTAGAGGAAATGCTTCAAGCTTCTCTCCATTTAATTTAATGTTGGCCACTGGCTTGCTGTATATTGCCTTTATTATTTCTAGGTACGGCCCTTGTATGCCCGTTCTCTCCAGGACTTTTAGCAGGAAGGGGTGTTGGATTTTGTCAAATGCTTTTTCTGCATCTAGCGAGATTATCATGTGGTTTTTTTCTTTCATCTTGTTTATATGGTGAATTACATTGATAGACTTTCGTATATTGGACCATCCCTGCATTCCTGGGATGAAGCCTACTTTGTCATGATGTATGATATTTTTGATGTGTTCTTGAATTCGGTTTGCTAGTATTTTATTAAGTATCTTTGCATCTATGTTCATGAGGGAGATTGGTCTGAAGTTCTCTTTCTTTGTTGGGTCTTTGTGTGGTTTAGGAATCAGAATGACAGTGGCCTCATAGAATGAGTTTGGCAGTGTTCTTTCTGTTTCTATGTGGTGGAAGTGTTTGAAGAGTAATGGTGTTAGCTCCTCTTTGAAAGTCCAGTAGAATTTCGTGCTAAAGCCATCTGGCCCTGGGCTTTTTTTGGTTGGGAGATTATTAATGACTGTTTCTATTTCCTTGGGTGTTATTGGGCTGTTTAAGGTGTTAATCTGATTTTGGTTTAGTTTTGGTAGGTGGTATTTATCGAGGAAATTATCCATTTCGCTTAGGTATTCAAATTTAGTGGAATATAGATTTTTAAAGTAATGCCCGAATATTTTCTGGATCTCCTCAATGTCTGTTGTTATTTCTCCCTTTTCATTTCTGATTTTGTTGATTTGGGTTCTTTCCCTTTGCCTTTTAGTTAATTTGGCTACGGGTCTGTCTATTTTGTTGATTTTCTCAAAGAACCAACTCTTGGTTTCATTGATTCTTTGTGTAGTTCTTTTTGATTCTAAGTTGTTGATTTCAGCCCTAAGTTTGATGATTTCCTGCCTTCTGCTCTTCTTGGGAGTGTTTGTTTCTTTTTTTTCCAATTCACCCAGCTTAGCTGTTAGTTCACTAATATGAGCTGTCACAATTTTCTTTTTGAAAGCACTTAGTGCTATGAACTTTCCTCGTAGCACAGCTTTTATTGTATCCCATAGGTTTGGGTATGTTGTGTCTTCATTGTCGTTGGATTTTAAGAAGTCTTTGATTTCCTTCTTTATTTCTTCCCTGACCCAGTGGTCATCCAGTAAGGAGCTATTCAATTTCCATGTGTGTGTAGGCTTTCTGTTGATTCTTTTGCTGTTGAAGACCAGCTTTATTCCTTGGTGTTCTGATAAGATACAAGGTGTTATTTCAATTTTCTTGTATCTATTGAGACTATCGTTGTGACCAACTATGTGGTCGATTTTGGAGAAGGTTCCGTGGGGTGCTGAGAAAAAGGTGTATTCCTTTGTGTTTGGGTGAAACGTTGTGTAGATATCTGTTAGGTCCATTTGTTTCATGATCTCTGTTAGCCTCAATATTTCTCTGTTTGTCTTCTGTCTTGATGATCTGTCCATTGTTGTGAGTGGGGTGTTGAAGTCTCCCACTACTAATGTGTTGTGATCGACGTGCGATTTAAGTTTTAGAAGTGTTTCTTTTACAAAAGTAGGTGCCTTTGTATTTGGGGCATAGATGTTCAGTATTGAGATTTCCTCTTGATGAATATTCCCTTTAATTCATTAACTTCAGTTCGAAGTCTGTTTTGTATGATATTAGGATGGCTACTCCAGCTTGCTTCCTGGGTCCATTTGCTTGGAAAACATTTTCCCAGCCCTTTACTCTGAGGCAGTGTCTATCTTTCGTAGTTAAATGTGTCTCTTGTATACAGCATATGGAAGGGTCTTGCTTGCGGATCCACTCTGTAAACCTATGTCTTTTTATTTGGGAGTTGAGTCCATTGATGTTGATGGATATTAGTGACCTGGGGTTGTTATTTCCCATTAGTTTGGTATAGGTGGTGGTCCTATGCCTCTTTTGGTTTAGTTGCTGAGGGGTTTTCTATTCCCTTTGTTTTCTTGGGTGGAGTTTTCTTCTCTGGGTTGGGATTTTCCTTCTAGGATTTTCTGTAGGGCTGGGTTTGTGGGTAGATATTGTTTAAATTTGATTTTGTCATGAAATATCTCGTTTTCTCCATCTATGTTTATAGAGAGTTTTGCTGGGTAAAGTA
The DNA here is from genome assembly GCA_907164525.1 of Lophiomys imhausi. Lineage (NCBI taxonomy): Eukaryota > Metazoa > Chordata > Mammalia > Rodentia > Muridae > Lophiomys > Lophiomys imhausi. The sequence goes on along the minus strand of CAJQZJ010033103.1, from coordinate 502,351 downwards.
GTCTGGCTGGGCACCTATGATCTCTCATGACTTGTAGTACATCTGACCAGGCCCTTTCAGCTTTTAACGTTTCTGAGGAGAAGTCAGGTGTAATTCTGATGGGTCTGCCATTGTATGTGACTTGACCTTTTTCTCTTACAGCTTTTAATATTCTTTCTTTGTTCTGTACATTTGGTGTTTCAATTATTATGTGGCGAGAGGAGTTTCTTTTCTGGTCTAATCTGTTTGGTGTTCTGTAAGTCTCTTGGATTTTTATTGGCATCTCTTTTTTCAGGTTTGGGAAGTTTTCCTCTGATTTTGTTGAAGATATTTCCTGGACCTTGGAGTCGGGAGTCCTCTCTTTCCTCTATTCCTATGATTCTTAGGTTCCGTCTTTTCATTGAGTCCTTGATTTCTTGGATGTTGTTGGTGAGAGATTTTTTAGCCTTCTCATTTTCTTTGGATGTTGTACTGATTTCTTCCACTGAATCTTCCATGCCTGAGATCCAGTCTTCCATCTCTTGAATCCTATTGTTGACACTCAAATCCGGAGTTCCTGTTCCTTGGTTCTCCACTTCCTCTTTTAACTCTGACTGTGTTTTCTTTATTGTTTCTATTTCTATTTTCATATCATGTATGGTTTTGTTCGTTTTGTACATTTCCTTCTCCAGCTTGCTTGTTTTTGTATGAAAATCTTTCATTGCTTTGTCCTTTTCCTGTTCAAGCTCTGTCACCTTGGCTTGGAGCTCTTTCATGGTGTTGTTCCTTGTTTTGACTTGTAGAATTGTGGCTTCTTTGAATTCCTTCATAGATTTAAGTTCTTCTTGCAGGGACTCTATCACTTTCCATAATGCAGAATTGTCAACGTTTCCATGTGTTTCTGTTGGTGTGTGGTCATCCGAATTGGATGAGCTAGGATAATTCTGCTTTGTTGGAGTCATATTTCCTTGATTTCTATTTTTTTTTGACCTTTTGCCATTGGATGCGTTTAGCTGTCTGTTTTCTGTGCTTGGAACCACAGTGGATGATTTGGTGCAGGGGACGAGTTTCTTGGCTATCTGTCGTTGCTTACAGGGGGATTTCAGGGTCACTGTGGTTTTAATCACCTGAGGCACTGTGAGCTGGTGCAGCCTATTCCCAAGTTGTGAGTAATGGACCAGGATTGTTTCACTGCTCCCAATTCAGACTTCTCTATGTTGCACTCTTAGTTATCTGCCTGTAATGGTTCTGATGGTATGGACCTGTTTGCCCAGGCACAGATTCTGTGGGCTTTGTTTCTCGTCACGGAGGCTGACAGGGTCTGGCTCCACACCTAATATGTCTGGATTTTCCAGAATACAGCTATGGTCCCGATTTCTGGTTTCTCACTAGGCTTCTCGCCACAGGGCTGGCCTCTGTGCCTGATTCCCTTCCTGTCTGCGCTGCCGTGGGTCCTCCTCCCTGGCTGCTAGGCCATGAGTACCCCAAGCCCCGGATCCTCCAGCCATCTGAGTGGTCCTCTCGCCCCAGCAGCTCAGCCGTGGGTGCACCGATCTCTGGGCCCGCCCACGCCTGTCTCTCTCCCCAGTTTACCTGCCGTGGGTTAGAGGGAATTTGGCCCTGCCAGCCGGGCTCCTTCCCCAACTGCGCTGTCGTCAGTGCACGGGATTCGGCCCCTCTCGCCCGCCTTTGTATTCCCAGCTTCCCACGATCTCTTGGAACCTCCCGCCCTCCGCTTCACCAGTGGCTGCGGACCACCCGCTGAGCCCCCTGTTTGTTCCTTGCTAAGCCTTCCACTATCTCGCAAAGTTTTTTAAGTGGGTATAAGTTCTACCTGAGGTGTGGGGAGCCCAATAGGCCAGCGATCTATGGCCAAGTGGACCCTGATTCTGCCTGCTGTAAGTTGGGATCGATCTTACCAGGTGCCTCTCCAAATGGGAGTTCCCGAATCCCGGGTTTAGTGGCTTCCGTGTCTGCGAGAGATGGGGTGAGAGCCTTGCCCTGGGACTTTTAACAGTCCCTTGGGAGCTGTGAGTGTTCCCGGGGGGGGGGGGGGGGGGGTCTAGCCCCTCTGGTTTTTGCACAGTGCCCAATAACTCTGTGTTTTTTATGGCTCTTTTTTCCCGTGTTCAAAACGCGTCAGTGTAGGTCGCCGCCATCTTCGCTCCCCCCCACCTGTCCTCTTCTTAATGACTACCCACTCACCAGGTTGCCACTGATGGATTTTCATTTGATTAACATTATTTTTAATTTTAGAGGGTGAATTTGCTGTGGGTTACTCTATGTTCTTCTTTTAATTTAATAGGTTCTTTTCCTTAGTGACTTCTATTGAGTAGCCCTGTGTGATGATTTAGGGTACTTGCTACTGCTCTTGAGATAAATGAACAAAAGATTATTTAAAAGTACTTGAAGCTCTATTTTGTCTTATGGTACATCCTATTAGCCTGCTGCTGAGCAACTAAATTTTGACAAGTATATAAATGATTATTTCCTTTCCTTCAAATTAGATTCTTAAGTAGTATAATTTGCAAATTTATGTTTTGTTTTTTCCTTTTCTGGTTTAGTTAAACTTTCTATGCAATTAAATTATTAGACATAGGCACATGAGATTTGTGCACAAAAGTTCTGAATCAAACTGTACCTGTATTTAATGTTTGGGTAATACACAAAGGGTGTCATTTCTCAAAGACATTTTGAAGTCATCCTTCAGTGTACTTTGCCTTTCCCATCAATGTGTCTCCTCTGTATAGTATGCCTAGCTGCTTCATAAAGGTGCACAATTATTATAACCTGAAACATTATGTACAAAAGTGAAAATTCGATTATTTCATTCATTAGTTGCTATTGTCCACCTTTGAAATTATTATAAATTTTATAATTTTGTTCAGAGTTTAAAAGAATTCTTTGAAATACATAAAATTAGCAGTGGGTCTCTTCATCTGCTCCTATCAGTAAAAGAATGAAGCCTGTCTGATGACCATTGGGCTAAGCACCGATCTATGACTATAGCAGAAAATCTGCCAGTCTTTTTTATTTCTATCCCCAGTTATGGACTGTCCAGCCTCTGGTTTCTGGCCAGGCTGGCAGTGTTAGGAGTGAGCTCCCGTTAGTGTGGTGTGTGCCTCAAGCTGAATCAGTCATTTGTTGGTCACTCCCATAAATCCTGTGCTACTATCACAGTACATCCTGCAGGTTGGAGATGGCATTGTAACACCTGTAAAAGAAGTTTACAAACTGTTGTATGTAAAAGTGTAGGTTCTGGATAACGAATCTGTGTACACTAGAAGAACAGTAAACTGTTGACCTATCCCTCCATTCCGTATATTTACAGCAAATGTATTTCTGATTTTATACTTTAAAAGTAAGGGGTCTTGACAAAACAACACCTTTGATCAGGATCTGTGACAATTATAACCAACCTATGGTCCTGGGTGTCAGTGTCATGTGAGGCTGGAGGTACCATAGGTTGTTGCTAGATTCCATGTTTTAATCTACACCAATCCTGCTCTCATGAATACTCAAAAACACAGTTAATCTCTTATCTGTAGACACTCTTCTTAAAGGGTTGTTTGCTTATATGCAGATATTAGGAATAATATCACCAACCACTGACAGGCATAAAGTAAGTCAGCAATGTTTCATTACTGTTGCTTTATTATTCAGTATAAGAATGAGATAATTTTCTATCATTTTTCACATAATCTACGGTCATGCTTTTATGTATAAGGAACTTGTAAGTCATGCTCACAATATAAGATATAGTGGTATAATCAATGGTTATTATAGTTATGAAATTGACAATGAACATTCCTTATATTGATTTTATTTTCATGCTTTCAAATTCTATCTCACATATATTTAACAACTTAAAGGCAATTATTAAGCATATTTGTAAATAGATAAATATATGTAAACAAGTCGCACATACATAGCTTACATCTGATATCTTGAAGTACCATATGAATGTGTAGATAGGAAGTTAGAAAAAATATAGGTATGAAGGATATTAAATGATGCTATCTTAGACAGTAAAGACCTGAAATATCTCTCTGGATAGAAATATCACAGCACTGACATTAAGAAGGTCAATCCCATGATATAGAGGTCAGAGCTGTAAAAGGTCTAAAGGCCTTACAGGAGTCACTAGTAGTAGTGAGGCTGACATGATGAATCAAAATGATGAAAAAGAATAAACAGATGATGTGATATTCACAAGAAGGAGATGGTTGGGAGTGCAGAGAGACAACCATAACTGAGCTGCCAATGCTTTTATAGAGCACAATGAACATGTCAGAGGAAAGGGTCCCATGCAATTTCTGGTAACCTAAATGAATGCACACATGTGGAAAAAAAAACAGAAAAAGAATATAATGTAATAGTTAATACAAAGCTGATAATATTTGTTATAGTGAGAAAGAATAAACAAGAAAGGTGATATGTTCATCAAAATAGTTCACAAATTAAACGTTTTAATGCACTGAACATATTATAAAACATCCAGACCTTTGACTTCCCAAGTGCATCTGTTTGACATCTATTTACATTCTGGAATGCCTCTCATTTTGCATTGTGGTTTATATCCTTAAAGACATAGTTTGCTCCCCTACTTTGCCACAAATCCATCTATGTTCCTTTTCTCGATGACTGAAACAGAGTTGGGTAGCATAAATCCAGATACGGAGAACATATTCACCACTACCTAAGAAAGGATGCTTCATGTCATGTGTTTTATAAGAAATGAAATTTGAAGTTTATAAACTAAGGTACACATCTTAACACAAAACATTTTCTTTAGTGCATGCTTTCTTTGATTTATCTTTTTTTGTTCGGTAAAGTTTAAGCTCATTTCTTCTTTAAAAGGTTTATTAATATTTGATGGCTTTACAACAGAGAACTATTTTTAGTTTTTATATTGCTTTTACTATATGGCCCAATATAAATCCTACTATTTTTACTATTTTTTTTTCTTAGTGAAACAATGTAAATTAAATGCACCAAACTGTGGGAGTTTGGGCATAAGGAGGGCTTAGCTATTTTTCACCCAATTTTCAAAGAAATGTTTTTGTGTGAAAATAGTTCTCATGTTCTTTGGGTTTTTTCTATGGGGGAGGGGAACTCAGTGGAGTATATAAAAATAGTTTCAGTCTATCAAGCTCCCAAACTTTTCTCTGACAATGAACCAATAAAATCTAGCAAATCAAAAGAATGCCAAAGTTAAATGACCACAAAAGAAAGCCAACAACCAACAATGTAATTTAGTAAGTGGTACATAATTTTATGATGAAAATCTGCTATTGTTTTTACTGGAGAGATAACTCGGAGCCTCAGAGTCCGAGATGCTCTTTCTGCTATCCTATGTGCAGTTCCCAGTATGAGACTGTTTATAACTCCAGTCCAGTGGGCACTGACAGGAGTCACTAGTAGTAGTGAGGCTGACATGATGAATAAAACTGATGAAAAAGAATAAACAGATGATGTGATATTCACAAGAAGGAGATGATATATTTGTATCCTCTTAAGAACAGCGTGACAGCAGTCACATATGAAACACACATGAAGACATGCAATTTCTGGGTTCCTTGAATGAATGCTTTGATTCTCCTGGAAAGATAAGAACAGAGCCCTGCCCTAATCCTAACTCTGGGACAATTACCCTCTTTTTTTTTGGGGGGGGGGGCTAGGTAATATTTCTCCTGAAGCAAATTTGGTTTTTTGACAGTATATAAAGTATTATCTTTCAATCTGGGTTAAAGAAGAAATTATTTTGTTATTTTGGAGCTAAACCAGCTTTAGTGTATATATTTTGAGATCTCAAAGGACAATTTGTTTGTATTGAGTAGGCCTTTTGTAAGTAGCTTTTAAACTTAGGTTCTTCCAAATCCTATGTGTATGTCTCTGCATTCTAATTATTGGGATCAGAGACCTGTTGTTCCCATCTGAAGGGATTAAAGATGTGTTCCACCACTCCTGGATCGAAGTTTTTCTCTATTTAGAGTTTGTTTTGTATCAGGCTGACCTTGTGCTCTGAGATCTGCCTGTTTCTGTCTCTAGTGTGTTGGGATTAAGGGTGTACTCTTCTTGAATGATGGGATTAAGGGTGTGCACCCTCACCACCCGGTTCCGTGTAACTCTAGAATTTATAAGACCACTAACTCTATGGTGCTCCTCCCGTCTTTGCTGAAGTTAAAGGCATGGGTTAACACCACATTTCTCATGTATTTTACCTTAGCTCTACATTTTTTCGACACTTGGAGGTTTATAAAACCAGGTTGAACGGCTGTATCCTTTATTTTATTTACAATGTTTTAACATTGTTACCTGCTTTTTTTAATTAATAAATTTATTTGTTTGTTGCTTCAGGTTACATCCTTATCATATTGTCCTCTTTTCCCAATTCCCAGCCCCACCCTCCCATGCTCTACCCCTGACCCTTCCGTCTTGTTCCTCTGGGGTGGAGTGTCCCTGAATAACAGTCTCTCACCACAGATCAGGAGTCATATGAGGGCCAAGAGCCTCTTCATACACCGGGGGCACAAGGGAAACCTCAGCAGAAAACAGAATCAGACACCAAAGAAGATGAGTGACCCAGTTGATTCAGCCTGACAGACTCCCTCAATAGCTGTCTCCATCAAAAGCCTACAACCACAACAATTCAATATCGCTAAGACCGTTCAGCTTTACACAATGCCCCAGCCAGAACTTCAGTAAAGCCTGGAAGATCAGCTTCTGCCTACAAACTCCTTAGAACATCTAAACAGCTGAGAACAGAAGGACAGAACATAAAAGGATTGTACTAACATTTTTAACCATTTTTCCATTTTGGTTCGGGCCCCAAACAGGTTTACTACGACCCAAATCAGCAGGAAGTCATTTTAAGATAGCAACGTCCCATGCCCAGAGGGTGGGGAGGGTGTTTCTCCACCCCCCCCCCTTTTGGTTATTTGAAGGATAACTGAAAACTCTGTTATTTAGGGGAACAGATTACAAGTTGTTAAATGGTCCTGTTTAATGGGTTTTGGAGGTTTGCCCCAGAGTATTCCTTCTTTCCCTTTTCTGTATCCTTCTTTATCTCCTATGTAGGAATGCACGGACGAGAGAAAAATCAAGACACAGCACAGGAAGGATCAAGAAGAAAGGTCATATTATTGAATATGCCCTTATACCTTTGTATATTGATACAAAATTAGTAGTATATTTGGCTAAAGTGGTATTGACCATTGTTTATTGTGCAAAAATAAGATTGTATTGGACTATATCGGTATTGATCTTTGTATATTGATACAAAATTAAGATTATAATTGGCCACAATGGTATTGACCCTTGTATATGGACGTAATATTTAGATTGTATTGGGCTACATAGGCATTGTTCTTTGTATATTGATACAAAATTAAGAGTATATTTAGCCACATTTGAATAGATCTTGGTATATTGATACAAAATTAAAGGTAATGCTTCCTAATGGTATCATACCTAGAGATACTTAAAAATGAAATGTGAAGCTCTGGCCTCTTGATACCAACCGTCTTAAACTGTTTAGGATAGTTAAGAAAAACAAACTCCTAGTCATGCAAGCATGTCACTTTGTTAGCTACTATGACAGTCTATCACAGATATTCTCTAAGCTACTCAGTAATCAAGTTGTTAAGAGACAAGCCACATTTGCTTATCTAAATACAAGAGAATGATAGGGCATCTTCAAAAACCCCAAGAGATCTGCAGAATATGGCATTCAAAGATGTTGTCTTAAATTAAGATTTTTTTGTGATATTGAGACATATCAGCTCCTAACAGCACTCCCTATTCTACTCCAAGTAGAAGATAAGCATTGAAGAATCTCCAGTGTGAGATGGTTGAATTAGTGGCAAACCTATCTCTTGGCATGAAAAAACTCCTTGCTTCAACTGCAGACAGACTGCTGTCCAAAAAGGACAAAACTTGGTAGCAGGGAAGTTGACAGCTTAGCTCTGCCAAGACAGGGTAGGTAAGTCCTTCATAATCCGTGTTCTACAATAAATGTCTGTCAGAGAAACAGGACCAAAAGGCTGAAGACTGATGCTGGAATGTATGGAGAGAAAATGGGAACTGTCTAGAGAGTCACTGGTTTGTCATTTCTTAGTATTGGAAGCTGCAGGCCCTGCACTTCCTATATAATCAGATATATTTATCCCTCTCAGGTCTCTGAGGCAGTTGAAGAATAGACATCTAGAGTCTCATAGTTAAATTTTGAGTTGTTTAGGAATCAAGAGGGCATTCTAGATCTAAGAAAATGGTTATAATAGTGATGCAAGTTAGTATGAAAGCTAAGTCAGTTATAGAACTTTAAACTCATGGAGATGGTTAGATGGTAGAATGTTAAAGTCAGTGGCCAAATATGTATGAACTGGACATTGGGAAGGTATACTGGGCCATTTAACTCTCATAAATGTGGCATATTTATTTCTGCTGTTTTATATAGTATTTACTGTTATGAGAAGGAACCATTTGTTGGACTGAAAGGGGAAGCTCTTGGTGGGAAGAGGGTGGAAGGGTGGGACAGGAAGGGGGAATAGGGAAGGGTTTGTGACTGAGATGTAACTTGAAGAAAAAATATAAAATATTTAAAAAAAAAAAGACATGCAATTTCTAATGGTTGAATATAATTGTTATCCTATTTCATATAATATTATGTATATATACGATGCATATGTTTCTAAATAGATAAACACCACCTGCATGCACAGTGTGTATAATGTTATTTTTATATTCATATCCTCAGGGTGGAACAATTGGAACCAATGTGTCTACTCATTTGACAAGCATTCTTGAATAGGGTCATTGAAAGGCACCATGGCAACTGTGAAATCATGATTACATTAGCAGGGCCATGCTCAAAAATCAACATTATACAGTCCCTTCATTGTACTTTATGGCTTTTATATTATTTCTGTTACGTATTCCTTGATGATCCCTGTAGGAATAGAATAAATGCTCTGTTTAGGGCTGAGCTGTTATTAGGCTCTTATTCGCAACATCATAAACATGCTGTGGTTTCTGCACTCCTTGCAGTTTATTATAAGGAAAAACTTTTCTGATTAAGGCTGATAATAGTTTTTTATCAATGCGCATACATATAAATATTTAAAAGACAGCTTGGAAATCTGTAAATTGGTTATAAAATAATATCAGTTTCACCTTTCAGACTTATGAATGTGTCAGTATGCACTATGTTTTTGTTGTTGTTTAGTTTAGTATTAACCTTCTAATCTGAAATTAATATTTTCTTCCTTTTATTGAAATATACTTTTTCTTATATAATACATCTTGATTACAGTTTCTCCTCTCTTTAATCCTCCCAGTTCCCCCCCTCCCTTCCCTGCATCCAGATCCACTCCCTTTCTAATCTCTCATTAGAAAACAATTTTAACTTGAAGAAATAAAACATAAAGAAAAAAAAAAAGAAAAGAAAACAGGTGCCTTTAATTCCAGCACTCGGGAGGCAGAGGCAGGCGGTTCTCTGTGAGTTTGAGGCCAGCCTGGTCTACAAAGCGAGTCCAGGACAGCCAGAGATACACATAGAAACCCTGTCTCAAAAAACCAAAAAAAAAAAAAAAGGAAATAAATAAATAAAAAGAAAAAAAGCAGGTTTAAAAGGGATAATAATGAAATTCAAATTAAATATACTAGGATAAAACAAAAACTAACATATCAAAATTAGAAAAGACAAATATAAGCAAAAGAGCATAAGAGAAGACACAAGAATCTGAATCACTAATTCACGCAGTCAGAAATCCCATAAAAATACCAAATGGAAAGCTATAATATATTTCAGGAGGACTTGGTGCAGACCTGTGAAGCTTCTCTGTATTGCCTCTGTGTGTTGCCTCGGTCTCTGAGAGTCCACATGAACTCTAATTATGGTAATGTAGAGAACCTTGCTTCTTTATTGTCTTCCTTCCCCTCTGGCTTTTACATTCCCACCTCCTCCTTTTCTGTGGAATTCCCTGAGCACTAAAAGGAGAACTTTGATTGAGATGTTCTATTTAGATTTGAGTGTTCCAAGTCTCTTATTCTTGCATGTTCGACAATTTTTCTCTGTATTTCTTCCCATTTGCTACAGAAGGAATCTTCCCTGAAAATGCAGCTAATTTATTTAGCCAGGTTTGAATTATGAGTCATGATTTCATTACTGTTGTGTGTGCCTCAATGCCAATCAGACAGTTGTTGCTACTCCTCAGACACTAACACCATTATTGTGTCTGTGATGATAGTTTGCTTGATGAGTTGATATTGCAGTTCATAGGGCTTTCAGTTAGGTGGGAAAATAGACATCTTTTATCTTCAGTAGCTTGTATTATGCCTTCTAGTACTTTAAAACTTGGACGATAGGGCAGAAGCCTGTGGCTCTTTTCAAACTTGATGTCTTCATAACATACCCACCTGTGATGTTCAGTAATAGGTGATATCAGCTATCTCTGGTGGATACTATGAAGTGTGGCAGGACTCTATATGGGTTTGGGACCTCTGGACATTCCTTGATCAACAAATCATAAAGGCCTGCCTTGATCTCTGTATTGTGAGTTGTTTAATAATCCTTTGTTAAATCTAGCTATACAAGATATCTCCTTTCTAACTTTCCATTTTATTTTAACTCATATGTTTCAAAATGACTTATAAATTAATAAAATTCCATATGATTTATTTAACATGTTTTAATTTGGGTTAATAATTTCTGTTTTCTCTACCATCTTTATATTGCTCTGATTAAACTTCCCCCCTTAAAATTCTCCCTCTCTGTTTATATATGGCATTTTTGAAACTGAGATCGGTGAAGTATAATATACTTAGGAAATATTGTGACACACTGAAATTTAAACAGAAATTCTGAAACCAATATTTATTATATCTAAGTAAAGAGGAATTTTAAAAAAATTAACAGATGTTCTGCATTGTATAGAGTTCAGAGAGTATATTTTGTTCTTTTCAGTTATTCAATGCTTTTGTTTCATATTGTTGAAATGATGGACTCAGAATAATTGACATATTTACTGAGTTTTATATTTATCATAGTCTCTATTTTTTATCATAAAATACCTGTTGAATATTAGCCTTCACTGTTAATATTACCCTTGTTCCAACATATCACTCTTCTAAGGAATTATAACAAACTTAACAAAACTATATGAGATTAACTGCAAAATTGATACAAAAAAACTCATACAAAAAATGCAAAAAAAGTAAAATAAGAAAACTTCTATCAAAAATAACACAAATTTGATAATCCAAAGATTATCATATTATACTAATAGAAATGCATTATTTGTGGAAAGCAGACAATACAGATATATTTCAGAAAATAAAGACTAAAGGACACTTGAACACAAAAACTAAATTTTAATATGAAAGGAATTCAGGCTGCAAAGAAATGACAGCCAATTTTGATAGCAGAATTTGCTACAAATGTTAAAATAAAGAAATTCTGTTCCATAAAATATGAGCAACTGAAACTACATAAAGATTTTTTTGTATATAATAGATACAGCTAATAAAAACAGGCTTCCAAGATGATTAAAAATATTTAGAAGGTAAATACATATTAAAAGGTTCCTGTCTTAAATATAGATAAACTAAGATTATTATATACACACTGTTATATTAGTCACTAAATTTTCCTAAATATAGATAAATTTAGTTATGGTTTCAATGAAGCAGAAAAGCATCTATTCCTAATACATTCACATGATGAGTAAGTAAATAAGTTCATGATACACACAACATATTGCAACCATGACAGGTAGACCAAATATCATTTTGGTAACTTCAAAAAACTTGAAAACAATAATTTCTAAAAAATATAATTATTTGTTATTAGATAAAGCCAACACCAAGCTGCATATAAAATATGTATGAAATAAGAGCTCATAGTTAAAACATAAAATTATGACCAAAATAATACATTTTTAAATGTCACGATTCTGATCCTGATACTAATCCAAAAGTAATAATACAAAAATAGTATTATTAAAAGTAGAACACACAGTGAAATTCATAATGAAAATTAAAATATGCAATATTACTATAGTCTCATTACAAATGTTGACAATTTTTACATAGCTTAACTAGACCTGTAGGTGCAACAATACATATATTAGGTAATACCATGTAAAATATCAACAAAATGATAAAACACTTAGGACTAAGTACTAATATATTATATACTAGTACTAACATATAATATACAAAGAGGTGTCAGTTCAAACTCTTCAATTATTTTCTTACATGAAAGCTCAGGCTGTGAGGAGACTCGTTTCACTAAAGAGATTATACAACTGAGAATTCAGGTTCTACCACCAAGGCTCTTACTAACTGTCTTTTACTCCACTATAGTCATTTTAAGAAGCTTTGTTAACATAACTAATTTCATATGTAATATTTCTATAAATGCTTATGATTTACCAAAACACATAATAGACCAAAAAACGTTATGTATTGACTTTGGGGAGGTTTTAAGATACCCAAGTGGAATAGAAAGTGGTGGAGCTTTCAGAGAGCATGATAGTCGAGCTGCGTATTTGTTAATACCATTAGAGTAGAACATTTCCTCCTGTCATTTTTGCATTTTAAAGCCCTGAAGCATAAATAAAGGTAGCTTACTTGATTTTTTTAGTTATCAATACACCACTTTAAATTTTGTCTGTCATCACTGTCTCTAATTTTAGATAATAGTTTTAGTTTCAAAGTAAAGCTTGCAGTGCCAAACAACATTGGAATGAAAAAGTATGTCCCGTGAACTGCACTTTGAATTATTCTACTTTTAAGGTAATATAAGGATGTGTATAGTGGAAGGCAGATAATTTTCCTAGTCAGTGATAAAAAAAGAATTTTCAAGAATATATTATTAAAGGTCAGAGAAGATAAAAATCACATAATTCACCTTTTTGTTTGTAAGTTATTTTCCTAATGTAGAATTTAATTTAAAGCATTGTCATATAGGATATAACATATACTTGTGTTCACTCTATGTTATTAAATTGTTCCCAAGAACTCCTTCATGGAATAAGTATGTGAAACACACACAATTGACATATAATCACACTTGAATTTCTTAATTTATCATCTTTTCTAAAATGTATGCTTCCTGAGGAAAATAAGCATGCTATCTTCTTGATATTTTTCACATTGAAATAGCCTTAGGTGGGGAAAATGCACACACTGGAGTGGAAGGAAAAAGACAGTGTCTGCCTCCGATGAACAGTCATGCAGGACACCTCCCTGTGGAGGCAAGAAGATGTCTCCTGATTCTATAAATTGATAATAATTTACAAATACGATGGGGCTGTAAGGATAGGTCTACAGGCAAAACATAGCAAACCTACACTGTATGAAGAAAATTGAAATAGATGGGACTGAAACAAAGTAAATGAAATGTAAAAGAATTATAACTGTCAAGGGCAGTTAGTTTGAAAAAATAGAAACAAACAAACAAAACAAAAAACCTTCATAGGAAAATGAAACAAGACACATTGTGTGTTGGTTCTGATTGGCTTTATTTGTAGACAGATAAATAGTATTAGGTTCTTAATAGGTTTCTCTTCTCATGTATATCTTCAATTTTTAACATAGGGAGCACCCGGGAAATTAATTTAAAAAATTGATTAGAAACTGTTGAATATTCTCTCCTCAGAAGCACTATATTTATTTAGACAGTAAATGGAGCTTGTATTTTTTAAAATCACCAGTAACTAATTCATGTGCCCTTGAGTTGCAAACAACTGTCATTGTTGAATAATAATTTTATTTAGATAAATTATTTATGAATTTTATTTGTTCTTTTATAAAATAGTCTTTACCTAGTTTATGGCATTTTTTCCAATCTGGCCTACTGCTTGTATAAAGTCATTGTTATATAAATTAAAATGAACAAACTAGAGAAACACAGAGATCATTTATTTCCTTTTGAAATTCTCATTGTTGTTTTTAGTTTCTATCAACAGTTACGCAATCTAAAATATTTTTCTAATGTTACCATAGTTACTTTCATATGTGTCTTTAAATGACAAGAGAGAGAAAAAGTTAGGTTAGGAATAAACCAGTGAGACAAACAAATTGATTACCAATTCTGAATTACCACTTATATATTCTAAAAATATCTGCAAGGATTATGTAAACCTTAAAAGGAAGTATATGGAGATATTTGAAACTTAGAAGGTAATGTAGAGTTTCAAGGATTAGCAATTTATAATGAAATTATTACTAAAGTGCTGAATGTGTTTACATGTTATTGCATTGTTGAGCAGGAGACAAAACCTTGTAAAAAAGTAGGGATGTGTCACCCCATTTTCTGGCAGACTGTCACATATCTGAATATGCTAGAGTTTAGTCTCTATCCAGATGCCTTTGCTTTGCAGAACTATATTTCAAATGTGACCAAGGAGTTCTCCAAGTTGAGTTCATAGTAATCTTTATGGTCCTAAGAAATTAAAGAATTCTTATCTTTCTCAGTTTTTATCTTATTCACTATGTGTAGTCCAATATTTGTAGACTATTTGAATCAAATTACTACTTAATAACTTAATTAGCTTAATAAAAGCCATCTTCAGAAAGTTATGTGATGATTCACCATGCATCCATGCCATTCCTTTTCAGGAAGCTTTTTGTAACTTTTCCATGTTTAACTTAGAAATTTTCAACCATGTATAAAATTTCTCATGCTGATTTTATAATAAAACACTATATTTACAAATAATTTTAGTGTTTTTGGTGTGCCACTAGAAATAAAATGTAATTAGGAAATCATTTACTCTTGCTTCTTAATTATTAATTAATAGTTATTAATTAATAACTAATTATATGTGGTAGCCTATATTTTAGTGTTTAAAAGTTACTAATTTTAAAATCTAATGCAAACTGTATTGAAAATTTATTACTACATATATATGTAGCAATAATGCAAAAGTATTGACATATTTTTAAAATTTTGTAGATTTGTAAAATTGAACTCATTTTGAAATCTATTGCTCATATTTACTGTGTGTGTGAGTTCTTTGGCTGCATGTATGTATGTATAACATGTTTATGCCTCATACCTTTTTTTTCTCATATATTATATTCTGACCACAGCTTTCCCTACCTCCTCTCCTCCTAGTCCCTTCTCATACCTCCCCTCTACCCTATATCCAGTTTCTCCCTCTCCTTTTCCCTTAACGAAAACCTATACCTCCAAGGGATATCAACAAATATTGCATAACAAGTTACAATAAGGCTAGGAAAATAACCCATACCCTCATATAAAGGATGGAAAAGGTAACCAAGTAGGAGAAAAGAGCTTGTAAAAGCAGGCAAAATAGTCAGGGACAGTACATACTCCCATTGTTAGGAGTTCCAGGAAACACCTAGTAGTCCCTAAACTTAACCATTCCCTGATGAAAGCAGATACAGATTTGACTAGGGGGAGTGGAGAAAGGTGAATCTACAGACAAGATGTAAGAGATGAGAGAAAGATAAATAAAAAGAAATTTTAAAATAGAACACCAAGAAAAACAACCGTAGCATTTATGCAGAAGGGTTAGGCCAGACCTATACATGCTCCCTGATTTTCTCTTCAGTCTTTGTGAGACCCTGTGAACCTCCATTAGTTGATTCTGGGAGCCATTGTCTTGTGCTGACCTTGACCCCTCTGGTTTTTACAATCCATCCACCCCCTCTTTGCAGGATTCCTGAGCTCCACCTAATGTTTGTCTGGGGTCTCAGCATATTTTCTTATCAGTTGCTTGATGAAGTCTCTCTAATGAGGACTATGCTAGGCTCTGGTCTAGGAGAACAGCAGAATATCATTATGAATCATTTCATTGACTTTGACTTTTTTTTGGCAGGAGGGGACAGTTGTATTTGTCTCCATTCTAGGTCTCTGGGCTATCTAGCCACTGATTCCTAGCCATCCAGGCAGTGTCAGGGGTAGGCTCCTTCTCGTTGAATGGGTCTCAATTAGATCAGTCATTAGTTGGCCACTCCCACAATTGCTTTGCCATCATTACCCCAATACATTTTGCAGGCAAGATAAATTTCATGTTGAAAGTTATGTGGCTGAGTTGGTTTACCAATCCCTCCACTGTAAGCCTTTTCTCATTACAGAAGATTGACTACACAGGCTCCCTATCCCCCATTAAGAGGGGTACTTGCTAGGGTTACCATCATAGATTCCAAGGAGTTTCCATTACATTCCTGGTACTCTTGTAGACCAGAAGACATTGAATCTCCTGAAATTGATTTTTCAGATGATAAGTAAATCACCATTTGGATGCTGGGAACCAAAGTCAGGATATCTACAATAGCAATAAGTGCTCACTCCTGAATAGCCTCTCTAGTCCCAATTTCACTGATCTAAAAAAAATATATATATCTAAATTAATTTATCAATATGTTAGTTTCTAATAAAGTTAAGCTATAAATTTGTTGCTCTTGACATTTTTATTAAAATTTATAACTAAGACAGTTACAATTTTGAAACATAAAATAGTGGGGAACATCATTTGTTCATGATATTCATGAGATTAGTTGCCAATTTGGAATAATTAATAAATAAGTAGTTTTTACCTTTACCCTATGTTGGGAAACCCTGCTGCTGAGGTTGTCATCTACCTTGACCTGAGAGTCCTGAGCTCAGGGCTAAATGGAGGGCTCACTCTGTCAGTGGGACTTGCTGTTCTCTACCTGGGGAGCTCAATCTCGCACATCCCCTAAGGGAGGATTGTCACTTAGTCCTTAGGGAAGTCACGGGTTCAACTTCTTTTCTTCTGATAAGAACCTGCCCGGATGGGCCGGGCAGTGGTGGCGCACGCCTTTAATCCCAGCACTTGGGAGGCAGAGGCAGGCGGATCTTTGTGAGTTCGAGGCCAGCCTGGTCTACAAAGCGAGTCCAGGACAGCCAGAGATATTCAGAGACAGGGTTTCTCTGAATATCTCTGGCTGTCCTGGACT